>NCQT01154034.1:754-16285 GCA_002740465.1 Stenocereus thurberi | reverse complement strand
ATGCTTCAAAGCTAAGGACGCAACTGTAATTGGTAATTGATGTTTGACTAAGCATCGTTGGTTATCTATGAACAAGCATAGCTTGTCAATCAATAGTTGTTGAATTGCCCTACAAAAAGATTATTAATGCTTTTTTAAATGAGCCAAAAAGAAAAAACACAAAAAGGAAACCACGACAATCTTACCTTCCCCGTGCCTTTACCTCTGTCCATCGCAGATCCTCTCCCCCTTGCTATTCGTCTCCTCCAATAGGTACTGCCTAGCTATCCTCTATTAAAATTTAGCTTCTCTTGGATGTTTTCTTATCCTACCTCTTTGTATTTTGGAGGTGAGGCAGCTAAGGATTTGTTTCCTTCTTCAGGAAAAATTCCATTATCTTGCCCACGCACCCCACAAGTTTTGTATTTCAATTGCAAGCCATGCCTAATCAATTTTCTTTACTTATGGGGATCCTCACATAGATCCCTCGTCCTATTTTTTTCTAGGCCTACTAGGATCAATTTTGATGTCAGGAGGATCTAAGGATGGATCCTCAGAAGGACAGTGCCTCTCGCCAACACATAGCTGAATGGCCTGTTCATAGCTCTTCATGTCACCAGATTTCTTGAGGAAATGATGAAGATACTCCTCTAGATCATGTTTCATCCAATTTAAGCACCTAGTTAGGTCCCATTTCTATAGGTGCAGGTCGCTGTATTCATGTTTAGATGCATATTAGCAAGTCTGTGAGCTACTTTAAAGATCATGTTGATGGAATGTAGAGGAAAACAATTCCTAGATTCATCACTTCCCTTCTCAAGCTTTGTGTTTGGTCACTAAAAGTGACTAAATAGATTTACTTAGTTTTTACTCGTATTTAAGATTGTTTTAGGGTTTTATTCGAATTTTTAGTATTTGTGCAGGGAATAATGATTCCATGAAATATTAAGTCATTTGCTTGGCATGCAAGACTAATTGGACTGGATTTTGGAAAGTTGTAGCCAAGTAACAATTGAAAATCAAGTAGATTCCAAGCAATTTTCTTATTATGGTGACTTTCATAGTATTGACTAGGAGTGAAGAATAAGAAACCTACTTTAATCACAATTTGGAAAGTAAACAAAGGATATCATAACTATAGAATGAGGTCTTCCATACCACAATCCATCATTCAATTTTTCATCATCTTAACAAAGGTTTTAGTTTAGATTTTAGGGAAGAATAGTTTACCTTAATTCTCGCTGAAAGCCTTTGCTTGAAGTACTTAGATTTATTTCAAGTTTGAGTTTTTATAAATCTATTTGATTTAGCTTTCAATTTCTACTTCCAAATAGTTGGTAATTTCCTTTCCTTGTCACTCTGTCTCTCCCTTTTCTTGATTAAAGTCAACTACTTTCTGAATCCACTACTAAAAAAGTGCTGAATAACTGCGAAAAATAGCAACAGATAAAAATCCTTATAAGTTGGGGATGAAAATAGCGATGGACATAGGACATTAGAAATATATCAGACTAGGCAACGAAATCACCAATCCATCGCCAGAATTTTGACCATGGCAACAGAACTTCCATAGCCATGTTGATTTTAATTTTTTTGTAACTGTTTGGTGAAAGATATTCGGTTGCCTAATAGCTAAAAAAAATTCAAACTGGCGAGGGAATTTCTGGCACCAGTCCGTTGCCGTGTTATTTTAAGAGAACCAGATCTAGTTCTCGTTCACATTTCATTCGAGCACAAAAAGAGAGCGAGAGCCCCCAGGAGCCTCAAAGCCCCACCTTGTGGGCACCCTCGGCTTCCTGCCCCACCACTGACCGGCCACTAGCTTCCACCACCGCCACTAGGTGCCACTGCCACTATTGGAGCTCATTTGCCGCCAACCACCGCCACCCAAACTGCACTTTACCAAATTAAGGTAAATTTTCTTTCTCTTTTAGTTTTAATTCTGAAAAATTTTAGCGTTCGATTGTTAAAACTGCATAGTTCGTTCATGTTTTTATTGTAATGTGAAGTTTGTGTAAAGTTATTGCTCCAATTTGCTTCAGCATCTTCCTCCATGTAACTTCCTCCATGTAATTTAGGGTTAAGGCTTGTTAATTTTAATTAAACTATGATATGTTGGTGGAATGAAATGCTCAAGTTTGAATATATTATTAGTTTTATGAAACTCGCGAGAACGGAAATATATTTGTACAAGTTTATAAATAGAAATTTATAAAATTATTGCAATTTATATTTCACATGTGGAGTTTTTCCGAGTTAAAAAGAATATCTTGTAAATTGTCATGCTTTAAAAGAAGTAATTGTTGATATTGGATGACTTATTTGAATGAGATTGTTGGCATAAAGTTGATGCTATAATGTGGGTTGTCTGCTAATGTGATTTGATATTTTTGTTTGTACTTAGGAGTTCTTTGATAAGTATTTAGGTTCACAATTTAAGAAAATAGATGGAGTGGAACATGAATATTTGAGAAGCTTCATAGTAATTCAGCGTATATGTTTGTATATTCAATTATATATATATTATATGACGCCTGTTTTAATGTTAGATCTATTTAAAATGATGTACATACTTACATATACATTTGTGGATTAATTAGTGTGTGTTTTACTGTTAAAATGTATGTAATATATAATTGAGTAATTCATATAATTATAATTATATAAATTGAAATTAATACTAATCCCATGGCTTATATTAATTTTGTTGCTTGAGCAGAATATGAATGACCTTCCACATTGGTGGTCGATGTATAATAGATTATTTTTTGATCCTAATGGTTATGCACAAGAATTTTTAAATGGAGTATATTAGGTTGATGAATTTGCATGTATGCAGGAAGAGTTCTAAAATGGGGGGAAGTATGGATGTCCATGTGTGAAATGCAAAACCAAAGTATACTAAACACTCGATGAAGTAAAGATGCACACGACGTATAAGGGTTTTATGAAAGCATATTGGTATTGGATTAGCCATGGAGAAATAGAGTTTGTGCAATATGATTTTGGACACTCTACTAGTGAAATGGCTGAAGCTGGCGGTTCAAGTCATACTAATCATGATTACAATGAATGCTATGTAAATCGTATGGAGTACATGATTAGTGATGCCATATTGGCAAATCAAAATGTAAGCAAGGAAAAGCTAAACACTTGTTAAGAACTATTCTATAGTATGGTTTAAGCTGCTTAACAACTCTTATATGATGGTTGCTCTACCCATAGTAAGCTCTCTGCTACTGTTAGGCTGTTGAGTATCAAGTTTGATTTTAACTTGGCATAAAATTATTTTAATGAAATTGTTTAATTAATGAAAGAGATACGTCCACCTAACAACGGTGTGCCAAACAGCTATGGAGAGATGAAAAAGGTTGTTAAAGATCCCGGCAACGATGTGATGCACATTGATGGTTGCCATAAAGGTTGTATGTTCTTCTTTAAGAAGACTAAAACCTCGATACATACAAGTGTTAAGAGAATTCGGGATGGAAGAGGTAAAGATTGTAACAAAGGAATCGAAGGCCATTACCATATGCAAGGATGCATTACTTACCATTAAAACCTCGACTTCAAAGGTTGTATGCATCAAGAAGTACTGCAGAGCATATAGGATGGCATTATGAACATTAACTTGAGGACAGAGTTTTATTTCATTCATCAGATGGGGCATTATGGAAATATTTCGATAACAAGTACCCTAATTTAATCCTTACACTTTGTCTCCAAAATCTTATTCCATTTGGCCGATGATAATTAAACCCTTTAACCTTCCCCCTGAAAAGAGTATGACCACAACATTCATGTTCTTCACTTATGTATTCCCTAGCCCTAAAAATCCCTAGAACAAAATTGATATATATTTGCAACCTCTTATCGATGAGTTAAAGGCATTATGGCATCTTGGAATTGAAACCTATGAAATATCTACAAGTGAGACATTTCAATTGAAGGCTTCACTTACATGGACCGTCATTGATTTTGCATCATATGAAACGTTATCTGGGTGGAGCATTAATGATCAATTGGCATGTCCAACATGTATGAGACAACAGAAGGCTTTGAGACTCAAGAATGGAGATAAATTCTCGTGATTTGATTGTCATCGGTTTTTCTTGCCAAGAAATCATGCATTTGGAAGAAATATAACTTCATTTAGGAAAGGAAGAATTATTATGAAGGGTTCTCCTTGCTGCATATGTGGGGAACTACATTATGTTAAGGTGCAACACTAACCAATGGAAACAACAAACGATGGATTTGAATTGCTAAGATTCAAGGAAAATGAGCATAATTGGATGAAGAAGAGCATATTCTAGGAGTTTCCTTATAGGTAATATAAGTGGCTATGCCATAATTTAGTTGTGGTGCACATAGAAAAAACTTCTTTGAAAACATCATAAACACTATTATGGATGTTCATGAAAAAACTAAGGACAATGTCAAATCAATAATGGATATCGCATATATATGTGATTACTTTCATAGCCTGGCCACAGTGGAAAAACAGTCAAACCAAAAGCAAAGTTCGTTCTTGCTATGGATAAAAGAAAAGAGTTGAGTGAATAGGTGAAGAGACTTAAAATTTTTAATGGATATTGCTCTAATTTGAGAAATATTGTGGACCTTAATGATGCAAAGTTTAACAATGTGGAAAGTTATGATTGCCATGTGTTCATGGAGACTCGGTTGCCCATTGCATTTGGTGCTCTCCCAAATGATGTGTTAAAACTTTCTATTGAAATAAGTCAGTTCTTTAAGAATTTATGCTCTACATCACCGCAAGAGGAAGTGCTTAAGGAAATGCATTGAAACATTGCCATTACACTCCATAAGTTGGAGACGATATTTCCTCCAGGCTTCTTTAATGTGATTGGACTTATCGGTGTATTTGGCAGAAGAGATACAAGTTCCCGGTCTTGTACAGTACCTGCCAATTGATGTATAAATTTGAAAGCTAACATAGATTGTATTTCAATGAAAATGGATTAAAAAAATGAACTCTGAAATCACTTGCAATTATTACATAATATTGTTTTGCTAGGTACTTCGATTGTTTAAAGTAGAAGATAGGGTAACAAGCGTATCCTGAAGGTTCAATTACAAAAGCTTACTTAGAAGCTGAAAGGATGTTCTTTGCGTCCTATTATTATGGCTCTGATGTGGCGACATGCGCAGTAGATGTCGAAGAAATAAGGATGGCGATGGAAATAAAATTATTTCCCAACTCTATTTGTGTTTGAAATGCAATAGACCGCTACTGGGAGGGAAAGATCAAGGTATCCCACTGATGCTGAATATATTATTTCTCATCTTTATGTGCTATTAAATTGTGATGAAGTTAAGCCTTATACTAGGTGAGTACTACTTTAGCCATTGTAACTTTTCTCCACCTAGTAGTTACCACTAGATCCCAACAAAACTGGTAGATCTTCCTGTGAATCCCAGTTCTAAAATCCCGCGTGATTGTATTATTGATGCTGAAAAATAGAAAAATATATACGACCTCTTATTGATGAGTTGAAGGAATTATGGCATCTAGGAATTAAAACATATGAAATATCTATGAATAAGACATTTTAATTAAAGGTTGCACTTATATAGACCATTATTGATTTCTTGACATATGAAACGTTATCTAGGTGGAGTACTAATGGTCAATTTGCATGCCCAATATGTATGAAATAATAGAAGGCTTTAAGGCTCAAGAACGAAAATAAATTCTCATGGTTTGCTTGTCATCAATGTTTCTTGCCAAGAAATCATGCATTTAGAAGAAATATAACTTCATTTAGAAAAGGAAAATTGTTACACAGAGTCCACCTTGCTAGATATGTGCGGAACTACATTATGCTGAGGTATAACACTACCCAATGGCAACAACAGGTGATGGATTACTATTGCTAGGAATTAAGGAAAATGAGCATAATTGGACATAGAAGAGCTTATTCTGGGTGTTTCTTTACTGATAATATCAGTTGCTTTGCCATAATTTTTAGATATCATGCACATAGAAAAAAGCTTCTTTGAAAACATCATCAACAATATTATGGACATTCATTGAAAAAACAAAGGACAATGTCAAATCAATGATCGATATTGTATATGTATGTGATAGAGAATAATTACATTCATAGCCAAGCCTCAATGGAAAAACGGTTAAACCAAAAGCAAAGTTCATTCTTGCTATGGATAAAAGAAGAGAGTTGGGTGAATGGGTGGAGAGACTTAACATGTCTGATGGATATTGCTTTAATTTGAGAAATATTATGGACGTTAATGATGCAAAGTTTAATCATATGAAAAGTCATGATTGCCATGTGTTCATGGAGACTCTGTTGCCTATCACATTTGGTGCTCTCCCAGATGATGTGTTAAAATTTCCCACTGAAATAAGTGAGTTCTTTAAGAATTTGTGCTCCACAACACTACAAGGGGAAGTAATTAAGGAAATACATCGAAACATTGCCATTACTCTCCATAAGTTGGAGACGATATTTCCTCCAAACTTCTTCAATGTGATAGGGCACTTGCTAGTGCATGTGGCAGAAGAGATACAACTTGGAGGTCCTAGACAGTACCTACCAAAGGATGTGTCAATTTGAAAGTTGGCATAGATTGTATTTGATGAAAATGGATTAAAAAAAAATTCTAAAATCACTTACAATTATTACTTATTAGTTTTGTTTTACTAGGTACTTTGATTGTTTAAAGAAGAAGATAAAGCAATAAGCATATCCTGAAGGTTCAATTACAGAAGCTTACTTAGAAGCTGAAAGAACGTTCTTTGCCTCCTATTATTTCAGCCCTGATGTGGCTACATGCGTAATAGATGTCGAACAAAAAGGGGCGACAATGAACATAATAGTTATATTCCAACTCTATTAGTGTTTAAAATGCAAGGGATCGCTATTGGGAAGGAAAGATCAATGTATCTCACAGATGCTGAATATATTACTTGTCATCTTCACATGGTATTAAATTGTTTCGAAGGTAAGCCTTATATTGTGTGAGTGCTACCTTAGCCATCGTAGGTTTTCTCCATCCAATAGTTGCCACTGGATCCCAATGCAATGGGTAAATCTTGCTTTGAATCCCAATTCTAAAATCCCACATGATTGTATTATTGATTACTACAAAATAGATATGTATTCACAACATCTTATTGATAAGTTGAAGGAATTATGCGTCTTGGAATTGAAACACGTGAAATATGTAAGAGTAAGACATTTCAATTGAAGGCTGCACTTATGTGGACCATCATTGATTTCCCGGCATATGGAACGTTATCTAGGTAGAGTACTAATAGTCAAATGGCGTTTCCAATATGTATGAAACAATAAAAGGCTTTTGAGACTCAAGAATGGAGGTAAATTCCTATAGTTTGATTGCCATCAATGTTTCTTGCCAAGAAATCACGCTTTTTGAAGAAATATAACTTCATTTAGAAGAGGAGGAATTATTACGGGGGTTCCTCCTTGCTGTATATGTAGGAAACTACATTATGCTGAGGTGCAATACTATCCAATGGTAACAATAGATGATGGATTTTAGTTGCCAGGTTTGATGAAAAATGAGTATAACTGGACGAAGAAGTGCATATTCGGGGAGTTTCCTTACTGGTAATATCAGTGGCTCTACCATAATTTAGTTGTGATGCACATAGGAAAAAAACTTCTTTGAAAACATCATTAACTATATTATTAATGTTCATGTAAAAAACAAAGGACAATGTCAAGGCACTAATGGATATTGCATATATATGTTATAGAGAAGAATTACTTTCATAGCCCAACCCCAGTGGGGAAAAGGTTAAACCAAAGGCAAAGTTCATTCACGTAATGGATGAAGGAAGAGAGGTGAGCGAGTGGGCGAGGAGACTTAACATGTCTGATCGATATTGCTCTAATTTAAGAAATATTGTGGACCTTAGTGTTGCAAAGTTTAACCATCTGAAAAGTCATGATTGTCATGTGTTCATGGAGACTCGATTGGCTATTGCATTTGGCGCTCTCTGAGATCATGTGTTAAAACTTCTCATTAAAATAAGTAAGTTCTTTAAGAATTTGTGCTCCACATCACTACAAGAGGTAGTTCTTAAGAAAATGCATCAAAACATTACCATTACTCACCATAAGTTGGAGATGATATTTCCCCCAGGCTTCTTCAATGTGATAGGGCACTTACTGATGTATTTGGCAGAAGAGGCTCAACTTTAGGTCCTGTAGAGTACCTACCAATTGATGTATCAATTTGAAAGGTAACATAGATTGTATTTAATGAAAATGGATTAAAAAATGAACTCTAAAATCACTCACAATTATTACTTAATGTTATTTTGCTAGAAACTTTGGTGGTATAAAGAAGAAGATAAAGCAACAAGCGTATCCTGCAGGGTCAATTACAGAAGCTTGCTTCGAAGCTGAAAGGACGTTCTTGGCCTGCTATTAATTCGGCTCTGATGTGCCCTACATGCGTAGTAGACGTTGTAGAAATAAGGATGGCGATGAACAAAATAATTATTTCCCAACTTTATCTGTGTTTGAAACGAAAGGGACCGCTATTGGGAAGGAAAGATCAAGGTATGTTACGGATGCTGAGTATGTTGCTTCTGATCTTAACGTGCTATTAAATTGTGATGAAATTAGGCATTATACTGGGCGAGTGCTACCTTAGCCATTGTAAGTTTTCTCCACCTAGAAGTTGCCACTGGATCCCAATGCAACCGATAGATCTTGCTTTGAATCCCAATTCTAAAATCCCACATGATTGTGTTATTGATTGCTACAAAACAGGTATATATTTGCAACCTCTTATTGATGAGTTGAAGGAATTATGGCATCTTGGAATTGAAACGTATGAAATATCCGCGAGTAAGGCATTTCAATTGAAGGCTGCACTATATAACCACCATTGATTTCCTGACATATGGAACGTTATCTAGGTGGAGCACTAATGGTCAATTGGTATGTCCAATATGTATGAGACAACAGAAGGCTTTGAGGGTCAAGAACGGAAAGAAATTGTCATAGTTTGATTGTCACCGGTGTTTCTTACCAAGAAATCATGCATTTGGAAGAAATATAATTTCATTTAGAAAAGGAAGAATTATTTCGGGGGGTCCTCCTTGCCGCATATATGGGGAACTAGATTATGTTAAGGTACAACACTACCCAATGATAACAACAGACGATGGATTTAAACTGCTGAAATTTAAGCAAAATGAGTACAACAGGATGCATAAGAGCATATTCTGGATGTTTCCTTACTGGTAATATCAGTTGCCCTGCCATAATTTAGTTGTGATGCACATAGGAAAAAACTTATTTGAAAACGTCATTAACACTATTATGGATGTTCATGAAAAAACAAAAAACAATGTCAAATCAATATTGGATGCTGCAAATATATGTGATAGAGAAGAATTACATTCATAGCTACGCCCTTGTGAAAAAGTAGTTAAACCAAAAGCAAAGTTCTTTCTTGCTACGGATAAAAGAAGAGAGTTGAGTGAATGGGTTGGGAGACTTAACATATCTGATGGATATTGCTCTAATTTGAGAAATATTGTGTATCTTAGTGATGCAAAGTTTAACCATCTAAAATGTCATGATTGCCATGTGTTCATGAAGACTCTGTTGCCATTGCATTTGGTGCTCTCCCAGATGATGTGTTAAAACTTCGCATTGAAATAAGTCAGTTCTTTGCGAATTTATGCTCCACAACACTGCAAGAGGAAATGCTTACGAAAATGCATCGACACGTTATCGTTACTCTCCATACGCTGGAGACGATATTTCCTCCAGGCTTCTTCAAAGTGATAAGGCACTTATCCATGTATTTAGTAGAAGAGACACAACTTGGGGATCTTGTTCAATACCTACCAATGGCTGTATCAATTTAAAAGGTAGCATAGATTGTATTTAATGAAAATGCATTAAAAAAAATAAACTCTGAAATCACCTACAATTATTACTTGATATTGTTTTGCTAGGTGCTACGGTTGTCTGAAGAAGAAGAGAAAGCAACAAGCGTATTCTAAAGGTTCAATTATAGAGGCTTACTTAGAAGCTGAAGGGACATTCTTTGCCTCCTATTATTTTGGCTCAGATTTGCTTACATGCAGAATATATGTCAAAGAAATAAGGACGGCTTTGAGACGCAAGAATGGTGGTAAATTCCTATGGTTTAATTGTCATCGATGTTTCTTAGCAAGAAATCATGCATTTGCAGGAAATGTAACTTCATTTCGAAAAGGGAGAATTATTACAGGGGGTCCTCCTTGCCGTATATATGGCGAACTATGTTATACAGAGGTGCAACACTACCCAATGGTAACAATAGGTGATGGATTTCAATTGCTAGGATTTAAGAAAAATGAGCATAACTGGAAAGTGGCTCTGCCATAATTTAGTTGTGATGCACATAGAAAAAAAACTTCCTTGAAAACATCATTAACACTATTATGGATGTTCATTGAAAAACCAAAGACAATGTTAAATCAATAATGGATATTGCATATATATGTGATAGAGAAGAATTACAGTCATAGCCAAGCCCTAGTGGAAAGACGGTTAAACCAAAAGCAAAGTTCATTCTTGCTATGGATACAAGAAGAGAGTTGAGTGAATTGATGGAGAAACTTAACATGTTTGATGGATATTACTCTAATTTAAGAAATATTGTGGACCTTAATGATGAAAAATTTAACTTACTAATATTTTGAGAAATATTACTTAATATTATCTTGCTACGTACTTTGGTTGTTTAAAGAAGAAGAAAAGCCAACAAGCGCATTTTGCAGGTTTAATTACAGAAGCTTACTTAGAGCAAAAAGGTTGTTCCTCGCCTCATACTATTTCGGCTCGGATGTGCCTACATGCACAGTAGATGTCAAAGAAATAAGGATGGCGATGAAGATAGTAGTTATTTCCTAACTCTATTTGTGTTTGAAATGCAAGGGACCGCTACTAGGAAAGAAAGATCAAGGTATCTCACAGATACCTAATATATTACGTCTCATCTTCACATGCTATTAAATTATGAGGAAGTTAAGCCTTATACTGGGTGAGTGCTACCTTAGCCATTGTAAGTTTTCTCCACCTAGCATTTGCCATTAGATCCCAATGCAACCGGTATATCTTGCTTGGAATCCCAATTCTAAAATCCCACGTGATTGCATTATTGATTGCTACCAAATAGATATATATTTACAATGTCTTATTGATGAGTTGAAGGAATTATGGCATCTTGGAATTAAAATGTATGAAATATCGATGAGTAAGACATTTCAACTGAAGGCTGCACTTATGTGGACTATTATCGATTTCTCAGGATATGGAAAGTTATCTGGGTCGAGTACCAATGGTCAATTGGCATGTCCAATATGTATGAAAGAACAAAAGTCTTTGAGGCTATAGAACGAAAATAAATTCCTGTGGTTTGATTGCCATCGGTGTTTCTTCCCAAGAAATCATGCATTTGAAAGAAATATAACTTCGTTTAGAAAAGGAAGAATTATTAGGGGTGGTCCTCCTTACTGCATATGTGAGGAACTATATTAGGCTGAGGTACAACACTACTCAATGGTAACAACAGATGATGGATTCAATTGTTAAGATTTTAAGGAAAATGAGCGTAACTGGACGAAGAAGAGCATATTCACGGTGTTTCCTTGCTGGTAATATTAGTTGCTCTGCCATGATGTAGTTATGGTGCACATAGAAAAAAACTTTTTCGAAAACATCATTAATACCATTATGGATGTTCATGGAAAAACAAAAGACAACGTCAAATCAATAATGGATATTGCACGCATATGTGATAGAGAAGAATTGCATTTACAGCTAGGCCCTAGTGGAAAAACGGTTAAACCAAAACCAAAGTCCATTCTTGCTATGGGTAAAAGAAGAGAGTTGAGTGAATGGGTGGAGAGACTTAACATGTCTGATAGATATTACTCTAATTTGAGAAATATTGTGGATCTTAATGATGAAAAGTTTAACCATATGAAAAGTCATGATTGCCATGTGTTCATGAAGACTCTGTTGTCCATTACATTTGGCGCTCTCCCATATAATGTGTTAAAACTTCTCATTAAAATGTGTTAGTTCTCTAAGAATTTGTGCTCCACATCACTGTAAGAGGAAGTACTTAAGGAAATGCATCGAAACATTGCCATTACTCTGTATAAGTTGGAGACGATATTTCCTCCAGGCTTCTTCAATATAATAGGGCACTTACCAGTGTATTTGACAGAAGAGACACAAGTTGGCGGTCCTGTACAGTACCTACCAATTGATTTATCAATTTGAAAGGTAACATAGATCGTATTTGACGAAAATGGATTAAAAAAAGAAACTCTGAAATCACTTACCATTATTACTTTGTATTATTTTGCTAGGTACTTCGGTTGTTTAAAGAAGAAGATAAAGCAGCAAGCGTATCCTGAAGGACTATAGAAGTTTACTTAGAAGCTGAAAGGACGTTCTTTGCCTCCTATTATTTCGGCTCTGATGTTCCCACATGCGCAACAGATGTCGAAGAAATCAGGATGGCGATGAACATAATAGTTATTTCCAAACTTTATCTGTGGTTGAAACGCAAGGGACCGTTATTAGGAAGGAAAGATCAAGGTATCTCATCGATACTGAATATATTGCTTCTCATCTTCACGTGATATTAAATTGTGACGAAGTTAAGCCTTATATTAGATGAGCGCTAGCTTAGCCATTGGAAGTTTTCTCCACCTTGCAGTTGCCACTGGATCCCAATGCGATCGGTCAATCTTGTTTTGAATCCCGATTCTAAAATCCCAAGTGATTGTATTATTGATTACTGCAAAATAGATATACATTTATAACCTCTTATTGATGAGTTGTAGGAATTATGGCATTTTAGAATTGAAACATATAAAATTTCTAGGAGTAAGACATTTCAATTGAAGGCTACACTTATGTGGACCATCATTGAGTTCCCAGCGTATGATACATTATCTGGGTTGAGCACGAATGGTTGAGTACTAATGATTAACTAGCATGTACCATACGTATGAAATAAAGAACGCTTTAAGTCCCAAGAACGCAAACAAATTCTCATGGTTTAATTGCCATCGGTGTTTCTTGCTAAGAAATCATGCATTTAGAAGAAATATAACTTCATTTAGAAAATGAAGAATTATTACAGGGGGTCTTCCTTGCCACATATGTGGGGAACTACATTATGCTGAGGTACAAGAGTGCCCAATGGTAACAAAAAACAATGGATGTCAATTGCATGGATTTAAGGAAAATGAGCATAACTGAATGAAGAAGTCCATATTCTAGGTGTTTCCATACTGGTAATATCAGTTGCTCTGCCATAATTTAGTTGTGATGCACATAGAAAAAAACGTCTTTGAAAACATCATTAACACTATTATGGATATTCATGGAAGAACAAAGGACAATGTCAAATCAATAATGGATATTACATATATATGTGATAGAGAAGAATTACATTCATAGCCAGGCCCTAGTGGAGAAACGATTAAACCAAAAGCAAATTTCGTTCTTACTATGGATAAGAGAAGAGACTTGAGTGAATGGGAGGAGAGACTTAACATGTCTGATGGACATTACTCTAATTTGAGAAATATTATGGACCTTGATGATGCAAATTTTAATCATATGAAAAGTCATGATTGCCATGTGTTCATGGAGACTGTGTTGCCCATTGCATTTGGTGTTCTCCTAGATGATGTGTTAGAACTTCTCATTGAAATAAGTCAGTTCTTTAAGACTGTGTGCTCCATAACACTGCAAGAGGAAGTGATTAAGGAAATGCATTAAAACATTGCCATTACTCTCCATAAGTTGGAGACGATATTTCTTCTAGGCTACTTCAATGTGATAGGGTACTTGCCAGTGTATTTGGCAGAAGCCTTGAGGGTCCTATACAGTACCTGCCAATGGTCGTAACAATTAGAAAGGTAAGGTAGATTGTATTTGTTGAACATGGATTAAAAAAATAAACTCTGAAATCACATACAATTATTACTTAATATTGTTTTGCTAGGTATCTCGAGTGTTAAAGAAGAAGATAAAGCAAGAAGTGTATCCTGAAGGCTTAATTACAGAAGCTTACTTTGAAGCTGAAAGGACGTTCCTTGCGTCCTATTATTTCAGCTCTGATGTGCCCTACATGCGCAATAGATGTCGAAGAAATAAGGATGGTGACGAGCATACTAATTATTTCCCAACACTCTCTATGTTTGAAACACAGGGGACCGCTATCGAGAGGGAAAGATCAAGTTATCTCATAAATGATGAATATGTTACTTCTCATATTCACGTACTATTAAATTGTAACAAAGTTACGCCTTATACTAGGTAAGTGCCACCTTAGCCATGACAAGTTTTCTCCACCTAGCAGTTGCCACTAGATCCCAATGCAACCAGTCGATCTTGCTTTAAATGCCAACTCGAAAATCCCATGTGATTGTATTATTAACTGCCACAATATAGATGTATATTTACAACCTCTTATTGATGAGTTGAAGGAATTATGGCATGTTGGAATTGAAATGCATGAAATATGTACGAGTAAGACATTTCAATTGCAGGTTGCACTTATGTGCACAATCACTGATTTTCCGGCATATGTAACGTTATCTGGGTGGAGTACTAATGGTTAATTGGCATTTCCAATATGTATAGAACAACAGAAGACTTTGAGACTCAAAAATGGAGGTAAATTCTCGTGGTTTGATTATTGTCGGTGTTTCTTTTTAAGAAATCATGCATTTAGAGGAAATATAACTTCGTTTAGAAAAGGGGAAATTATTACGGTGGGGGGTCTGCCTTGCCATATATGTCAGAGCTGAATTACGTAGAGGCACGACACTAGCCAATGGTAACAACAGATGATGGATTTCAATTGCAAGGATTTAAGGGAAATGGGCATAACTGGATGCAGAAGAGCATATTCTGGGTGTTCCTTGACTAGTAATATCAGTTGCTCAGCCATAATTTAGCTGTGATGCAAAAAAAAGTTCTTTGAAAATGTCATGAACACTATTATGGATGTTCATGGAAAAACAAAGGACAATGTCAAATCAATAATGGATATTGCATATATATTTGATAGAGAAGAATTACGTTCATAGCCAGGCCCCAGTGCAGAAACGGTTAAACACAATAGCAAAGTTCATTCTTGCTACGGATAAGGGAAGAGAGTTGAGTGAATAGGTGGAGAGACTTAACATGTTTGCTGGATATTGCTTTAATTTGAGAAATATTGTGGACCTTAATGATGCAAAGTTTATCCATATGAAAACTCATGAGTGAATGGGTGGATATTGCTCCCCTAGATGATATGTTAAAACTTCTTCTTGAAATAAGTCAGTTCTTTAAGACTTTGTGCTCTACAACACTACAAGAGGAAGTGCTTAAGGAAATGCATCAAAACATTGCCACTGCTCTCCATAAGTTGGAGGCGATATTTCCTCCTAGCTTCTTCAATGTAATAGGGCACTTGCCGGCGCATTTGGCAGAAGAGACACAACTTGGTGGTCAT
>NCQT01153905.1:10541-22213 GCA_002740465.1 Stenocereus thurberi | reverse complement strand
AAAAGATAAAAAATTAAAAATAAATACAAAAAATTGAAAAATACAAAAACACAAAAATAAGAAATAAAAAATTAAAAAATAAAAAATGAAAAATAAAAATTTAAAATTTAAAATTTAAAATTTAAAATTTAAAAATTTAAAAATTTTAAAAACAAAAATAAAAATTAAATACAAAAAATTAAAAAATTAAAAATTAAAAGATAAAAAATAAATACAAAAAATAAAAAATAAAATCAAAAAATTAAAAATTAAAAAATTAAAAATTAAAAAATAAAAAACAAAAAAATTAAAAATTAAATACAAAAAATTAAAAATTAAAAAATAAAAAATTAATAATTTAAAAATTTAAAAAGGAACAACTAAAAAAATAGAAAAATACAAAAATAAAACAATTCGAAAGTACGATAATTTACAAAAAAAGTAGTATAGTGAACTTTTTGGTACAAGAATGATTAAATCTCACATGATACTTTACAAATTATTAAAATTATGAAGAGGGTGGGTTGAAGTTGGTTGAAGTGGGTTGGTTGAGATAGGTTGAAGTTGGTATTATTTTTTTTCAAGTGGGTTGAAGTAGATAGAAATAGGTTGAAGTGGGTTGAGGTTGATAAATTGCAATTGACATTGACTCACGAAAAGAACAGACCCATATACGTATGTATTTATGTGTGTGTGTGTGTATATATATGTATGTAATGTAGAGCTTATCATAGAGCCACAAATTAAGCTACTACTTTGATTTATAAATAAGATTTATAACATAGGACAGTAGAGATTGATCCCATGAGGAAAGGTTATGAAAATAAGCTAGCTTAATTGTAATTAACTTTACTACTCTAACTTATTTTACTTTATCTTTATAGTACTGAACCAAATCAAATTAAACATGTAAAACTCTGGAAAAATTACTTAATAATGCCCCTAAATATTCTAAATGTAATTTTGACAATAAAAACAGTAAATGTCTATCCTAAATATTCTGAAAAAATAAAAACAGAAATACTCATGCAATATTAGGCTGAAATTAAAAAAGAAAATAATAAGTAGAAAATTAATATCAAAATTCACATAAAGTAATATAAATTAATAATTTCAAGGTACAACTTTATATCTCCAAAATTATATGTAATATAATTCAGAAAGATTAAAATAGAAAATTAACTACAGAAAATTAAAATAGAACATAAATTTTGAAATTACAGAAATAATAAACTGCACTAATATAAATACAAAATAAATAATAAAGGTACCCAGATTTTAGGATATAATTTTATGAACTTAATAAAACCCTAAAAATGTAAAATAAAAATTAAAAATGCAATTTTTCAGAATTATTAAAGTAAAAATCTGCACATATTCAATTCACAAAATAATTCTGAAAGATTATCAAATAATTTCTAAAAATTCTGAAATTAAATAGCAGCAAACTAGAATACTTTCTAACCCTAAGCGGGATTAAAACACAAAAAAAGGCACAAGGAACTATTTTTAACCTAATTTCTAACATACTGGTCAATAAATGGCAAAGTGGAGTAGAAAATAAATCTGAAAATTTTAATCATACTAAAAACCAAAATATAACTAATCTAAAATCACTAAGAAACTCCTAAAAGATTGTTTTTTTGGGGGAGTAAATGAAATTTACATTAAAACTTAGAAATTTAAGAATTAAAATTGACGAACTGAAGAAATTAACTAAAATGCAACAAATAATTATCAAAGATACCAAATTTATGAAAAACACTTAGCATAATCTATATCCACCATGCAAATTAATATTTATCATCAACACACAAATTGATTTATCCATGAGTTAGACTGTAAAAGACGCCCACTAGCGGATCTTTCCTGTTTTTTCTTATATTATAGTTTATTTAGGTCCAGTCCTAATATAAACTCTACTAATTTTGATAATCCTAACACTAGCGTAAGAATTTAATCAAATTAGAGCATTAAGTATTAGAAAAGCATCATCTAATGCCTTGTAATCAATTTACCAGCAAATTAATTTAACAAAGATCTATAATGATTACCTAATTAAAAGAGATAGGTTTGAGCCATCCGTGATTAATTAAGGTGATACTAATGTCTAAAAGACTATAGCTTTTACTTATTGAAGCCTTTTAAACTATCGTATGAATTTGTACTAAACTAGTTAGCATGCATTCTAATTAATCTAATGCGAATATCATAAACGATAAATACTAATCGTTATAGAACCATGAATAAAAATCAACTAGACAATAAGGCATAAAACTTGTTTCAAATAATTAATTTAGCATAGTTTCAAATAGATTATACTAAGTACAAGAAAATTACTCACTCATATTAAAAATAAAATCACAATAATTAACCAAAGATTTCATATTTAACAATAGACTAAACACAAAAGAATTAAAATAAAATAAAAATAAAAAATAAATAAGAATGCTACTACTTTGGCTTTGATGATAATGATCCTGGATGATGGTGATGTGTTGTGAGGTGATGACACGCGATGACGGTGATTAACGACGATGATCTCTAATGATGGTGGGGATATGTGAGTAAATGAGAAGGATGGATGAGGGTTGAACATGAAAGAGGGGGGTGGGTGGCGGGAGATGTGGGTTAGGTGTGAGGACTTGTTTTTTTAAAGGAGAAGAAGTAGGGCTTTTTTATAGTATTATTCTACTAGGATTTTCATCTTTGGACTCATTGTCTTCCAAGTCTTCTAACGTCTCTTCGATTAGGAGTAATAATTTTGTAATCCTAGCCCAAACAAATCATTATGGAAATAATATTTTTTCATAAATCATTATTTTTTGACCGATTTGATAACTTAGCGTGTAAAATCCGAACTTTGATATCTTCTCTTCTCCTCTTTATTTTATTAACGCTTAACCGAAAAAATATATAAAATAAAGTAAATTAGACGAAATAATATATATAATATAATTAAAATAACTATTAAAATAATGCATGATTTATGACTTAACAAATTCCCCCACACTTAGACTTTAGACGTCCTCGTGCAAAGAAATTTGGGACTCGACCTAAAAATGACCCTATTTCTTTCTTATAAAGTCATGCATAAATATGATATTTATACTAGGTATTGGCTTGCTTTAAAAACAGTTTTATTCAAAAATTTTTAGTTTTCCTTTCAACAAGTGAATAGCTACTAAACATCCAACTACCATCAAAGAGTTTCTTCATCAGCCTCACAATATTTCTTTAATAAAGTGACAAGAGCAATAATCATCCATCTCTTTTAAACATGCATACACCAATCAAGAGGTCTAAAAAGTTTACGATATAAAAATTGAAGTAGAGTATAACTATAGAGACAATTGAACTAGAAGAAATAACTCATTAAAAGTCATTCTAAACTTGCCTTGTAATTCTTTTTTCTCTTTTTCTTTTCAAACTCCAATTGTGCACACATTCGAAGCCTATATAGGGTCTTAGAAGTTAAACACTCCTCATCTCACACTCACCCAAGTAGAGGTGCTGCAGCAAACAATTTATTCTCATCATTATTTTTTTTATTGACTGTTAGTTTGGTACGAGTCATTGATCGGCCCAAAAAGGGGCATGACTCTCCTAATTATGGGTTACTCCATACATAACGCTCAACTTGAGACCTAAACTTAAGGGGAAAAGGTGCCGAACCACCTATTCCTATCCATGTAGGTAATCTAACCCCTTTTTTTTCCTTTTCTTTTTTTTTCTCTCTTTTTTTTTAAATAAGGCAAGAAAAGTTACAATTTTAATGAGTTATTCTACTAATTCAATAGTCTAGGAAATGGGCTAGGTCATTTTATTATCTCTGAAGCGGATATCTAACATGATCAAATAAGATGGATAATCATGACAGTTACTCATTACAGAGATATATAAGGATCAACTCAAACTTTTCTGAATGACAGTTAGCATACTCAGAAGTCTTCTTCATTCAGAGAAGAATAAACTAAAAATAGCTAAAAAAAATTTTTTAAAGCAAGAAAGCCTGGCATAAACTCATATCCATGCATTATTTATAAGAAAATCATAATTTTTTTCTTCAAGAATGAATACTGCAGGAACTAAATGCAGGATGCATCCCCACACTTAATTCATGCATTGTCCCTAATGCATGCAAAAAGATAGAAATAATGAAGATAAAAGTAGAATTAAATGTATACTTTCCTAAAAAATAGGTCGGGTTGCCTCCCAACCAGCGCCTTTATTTACTGTCATTAGCTCGACGCAAATGAGGTCATGGATCCTCTAGTCGGATCTCCTCCACTAAGCATAGCTAATCTCCTTCATAAAAGTGCTTTAGCCTATGACCATTTACCTTAAAATTCTTGTTACTAGCAAAAGATTTAATCTCAACAGCACCATATGGATAAGTCTTTACTATCATAAAAGGTCCTAGCCATCTAGATTTTAACTTACCAGGAAAGAGTCTCAATTTTAAATTGAATAACAACATTCTTCACCCACCTGAAATTCTTTCCTACTAAGCTTTGCATCTGATTCTTATGTGATTTTATGTGAACATAATGTGGGGCTAAGTCCTTTAAGGTCTGCTAAAGTCCACCCTAACGCTTCACTATGTTCTCTAAGCACCCTAATAAATTTATCCTCTTGTTCAGATGTAAGTGCATTAGAAATTATAAAAGGTAAGATCTCATCATCCCCTAAATAAGCATTCTTAAGATTTTTAGGTAATGGTTTTAGTCCTAGTTTAGGGGGTGAAATGCGAGAGGGTAGTATCTTTGCGTTACTTTCAGGCAATTCTAGCTGTCGAGGTCTGTCAACTACATGGAATTGCAACAAAGACTCTATGCTGCCCACTAACTCATCATTAATATGGTAAGACACATTATGAAACACAAACTGATCCAAACCTCGAGTAAGTATAACTAACAATTCATCCTTATGAGACAGTTCATAAACATCTTGGGATAATTCATCAATCACATCAAGTGCACATAGATAATTCGCATTAGCAGGAAATCTCATAGCATAAAAAATATTGAACTTAATAATTTCATCATCAAATTCTACAGTCAACATTCCTGCATGCACATCCATTTTTCTCCTAGATGTTTTAAGAAATGGGCTACCAAGTAATATGGAAACATCATGGCACGCATCACCCATGTCCAATACATAAAGGTTAGCAAGAAAAACAACCTCACTGACTAGGACAAAGACATCTTCTAAAACTCTATCTGGGTATGCATTACTCCTATCAGCTAACTGAATGATTAGATCAGTTTTCTTTAACTCTCCTAAGTGTAGTTTGTCATAAATGGACCTAGACATCACATTAATGGAAGCTCTTAAATTAAGCATAGCTCTATCAAAGGAGAGGTTTTTAATTTTACAAGGAATAGAGAATATACCTGGGTCCTTACATTTAGGAGGAATCTTCTTTTGGAAAACAGCAGATACATTTTTCCCCACCACCACAAAACAACTCGCTTATAGCAACTGATTTCGGAAACCGTAATCAATAGGGTATCAAAAAACGCGTTTAGAAACGGATTATTTCAGTTTCTACATTTGATATCGAACTTAGTTTGGTTTCTAATTTTGAAACTGAAGTATAGTTTCAGTTTCAAAATTCAAAACCGATAAGCCATTCGGTTTCAAAATTACAATGCAATTATGGGGGTTTCTAGATGTAGTTTCTATCCGAAAATTAAAATATTTGAAAAAACTTTTGGGAATGAAAATTGAAAATGGAACCCTAATTTTGGCTCCCTCCATCGACTCCCTCCATTATTGCCTTCACTCCCACTAAAATCTCTCACTCCATTCTTACTGAAAATGGAACCCTAAATTGCATATCTCTCTCTTCGCTTTCTCTTTGTTTGAGATTTGAGTGATGACCATCCGGATATTCTTAGCCTCTCTCTTCACTTTTTTGTTGTCTGAGATTTGAAGCTTTGGGATTCCCTCTCCAAATTGGGGTAAATCAATCTTCTCCTCTTCAAACTATTCTTGCTTTTGTTTTCATTGTTGTTTGCGAGCAATTACATGGCCGATGGGTGAAGAATTATGTTGAATTAGAAACGAAATTAGAGAAATTTTCAGCTAATTTTTGAGGATGAAGATAATTGTTTGAAAAATACTTTATTCTTTTGAGATTTCATGGATTTTTAGTGTTCAGTAATTTTAAGGTCTCTACTCTCTCTCTCTCTCTCTCTCTGTTTCTCGGCATTCCTCATTTTCTTGAAACTATTATTGCGAGCAAACCATTGAAATCGGTTCATTTTGCTGGAATGTTATCATTGTTGATGGCCTTGTTGTTGAGATCATTTGTGTAGGCTTCACAAATAGATGCCCACTCTATCGTAGTCTATTCGTGGTTTTCCAGTGTTTCTCAGTTTTTGAAGTGATTTTCTGTATTTATACGATTCGTTTCTTGCTAATTTGTGGTTCTATTTTTTTTTGTGTTTTTAAATTTTGTTCAAAATGGCCATTGTTGTGCAAACTCGCCATTGTTACTAGCTTATTTTCTTAAATTGGTCAGCATAATTACGTTGTTGGTTTTACATTCCTCTGCTGTTTGTTCATTGCCCTGCGTTTTGATTTTAGCGATGCTCTTCCATTCCTCCCACTGTTGCTGGTTCTGAGATTTCATGAAGAGACTTACTATTGTGATTTGTTCTCTTCAATCGATTTCTTTATTAATAAAATTGCTTTGTGTGGGTGTTATAGAATCTGATTGTCTGAAAAGAGTGCATGATGTTGTTTTGCTTCAAATCTTGTCTCTTGTTTAGAATTCTTATCGTTTCTTGTCTAGTCTGTCTTAGCCATCCAGCAATTTGGTGAGTTAAAGCTGCTTCTCATCTTGTAGGTGAAGAATCTGAAATGTTTAAGGAGATATCTTACTCACTTTCTCTTTTCCTCTTTTCCTTGTATGAAAATTATCAAGGAACAAATCTACATTGAAGTGTGGAGAATATAATCCATGGTTTATCTAGGAACAAATCTAATGTGAGAGGGATGCCTTTGTTTTATAAGTTGGTCATGTGGTGACTGCTCCATGCCTCTGACCATGCGGTCATTCTTGCATTTGGATGTAAAAGTTTACTAATATGGTGATTAGGTTGAAAAGTATTATGTAGATTTCACTGGTACACCACAATAATTTTGGTAGCTATTCAATATCTTCATACCTATAATATTTCCTTGACATTTTCTTGTTTTAATTGTTGACTGTCTCCTAATCTCAGTGCATGGTTGCTATATGTTGACCTCCCTACACGGCTACACCCTAGCCACAGGTGAGGTCATGTTTGGTTGTGGTGCTGTCTTTTAAGCCCAAGTTTGTAATTTTAGCTTTCTCAAGGATACGAGAGCTGTCGTTGTGATAATGCATCGATGTCTTTCTTACCCACTTTCTCGCCCATCATATGCAAATCATCAAGATTGTTTTTTTGCTTATAGACATCAGGTTCATCCTCCCATGTTTCTCTGCACATGACTTTGAAGATATTTTTTCAATTGAATCTGATTTAGCTGTTTCTTTCTATTTTGAGATTTATTTCCTTTTTTTCTTGATTGATGTTTGGGCTTTATTCAACATAGCATTCGAATATGAATTAGGCAGCAGTGAGTACCATTTTGAAGGACAATAAATGTGGTAAATGTAAAACAAGCATGACTATCCAAACTGAGGTATCCCTTTTTTGGTATCACCAATGTTTGTTTGATGTTCTTGCTTGTTACAGGATTGACTAATCTTTCTATTACAGGTTAGACTTCATCTGAAATTTTTTAGGTAAACAATTCAGTTTTATCTATACAAATACTGCATAAACCTTAATAATATGCCACCTTTAGGTAGTTCCTCACCTTGGTACTTCCAGATGCATTGTCTAGAGCTTTGCATTGTACTAGGTTTGTGGGTAGAAAGTGCATGGAGATGTTTTATTTATTTATTTTCTGTTTAACCTGGTGATCATATTGGCAACTTATTTGCACTAGTATATGTATACTTGACTATGTGTCAATTGATAGATTGGTAATGACAGCCTCTGTTCTTTGGCTTTCTAATAATCATAATTAGAGTGATCTGTTGTAGATTGTGGAGGCACTGATCCGGATCTCAGGGTGTTCCTAATAGAGGTGAGTTTGTTAGACTTGTATATCATTATCCTTGAATAGCAGACATACTATATGCTGGATTCTAGATTTTGAAAGTAGTAGCATGCACTGCCATGCCTTTATATCAGAAACCAGAGGTTCTTCATTTTTTGACGTACTTATATTATTTATAAATTATAAATAGGCAAAGGATTTACATAAAACGTATGTTTAGATTTTAGGAAATTTTGTCTTTCACTAGATTGTTTTCATCAGTCATGTGTATTGGTCAACATGACTGCCTTATGTGAAACACTATTATTGATGAAGCTGTCATTTCATTTTGTAGGTGGGAGCTAACCTTGATGTGTGAACTGCCTTCCAGTGGAGTGTCTTTAATTGTTGAGGTAATTTTCTGTAGTGGAACAGGTTGAAGGAATCTTATGAGCATTTGATGATCTCCTTTATTATTTTTTATATATTTTTTTCTTTTAAATGTTTGTATCCTTTAAAGTATGAAGAAAAGCATTAGTAGTGCACTACTTTCATAAAGCTATAGGTTTTTTGAATAGTTTTCTCATATGAGATGATGATGATGATGTTGAGATGAAATGAAAGGACCACTAAAAATTGATAGCATGATTAGTTCTGTCATTGGTTTTTGATTCTTCTGTGTTGGTGATGCCTTCAAGACCTTAAAAAAAGGCAAACATCTTTCTTTTTCTTTGAATATGATGTTTTAGAAGGGCTTTTTTATTTCCCCCTTTGAATCTAAATGAGAAATATATAGAGGCAAGTTTTGGCAAGCATCAGAGAAAAGAAATGAAAATACAAATAAGTAATCTCCTACTTGATTTCTTCAGATACTAGGCAGAGTGATATAGATTGGTCTGTTGGTCAGTTTGCTTCTTCAATTGCAGAGATTTTATATGTTTATACATTGGAGAGTTAAGAAACTAGAATTTCATAGTCCAAAAGCTAAGCTCAAACAAAAACTTGACAGGATAAAGGAAAGGTTTAATTCTTATTGCTTATTTAGTAAAAAGAAAACCAAGAAGGAAGTTAGTAGAGAGTGAGCATTAGAATCTTCATTTCAATTTATCTTTTGAGTTTCAACATCTATGATTATGTAGTTATAGCTCAAAGACCTAAAGCTATTAATGAACATGCATCGAAATAGAGCTAGAAACATGGAAAAAGAGGCATCAACAGTAATGTAAATATTGTCAAAACTAGACATGAACTTTGACTCTAATTCTAAATATTTTACATGTATCAAAGTGTTACATATAATACATAACAAAAGTTACATTTTATAAGGCAAATTTTTAACTTTGCATTAGAAAGTATAACTGATAATTTATAATCAAAATGTAGTTAATCAATATTTGACTCAATAGAAGCTAAACAGAAGGATGGAACCAACAAAGACCTCATCAATTCTAAGATTAACCATCCAAGGCTAGCTTGGGTTTCGTGGTGGCAAAGCACAATCTCTTGTAAAAGTGTCTTTTTTTTTTTTTGGTGAGAACATGATAGATAATTTGGTATATGATAATGTTATCTTCAAAATGTTGTCTTCATAATGTTATTTTGGTGTAGTGATTATGATTATTTGCTTTTATTTGTGAATGTGTGAATCATATGCACGAATTAAGTGTATAGGATGTTCTTCCTATGCAAGTAATTCTCTCATTAAACTTAGAATACCCGTTCAAGAATTTATACGTAAAGAGCTCACCTTAACAATTTAGTTTATGATATTGCATATAGCATTTTCATATCATAGGTTTGATTGGAAGATACTATAAGCGATATCTATACATAGATTATTGACAAGCAGTTATGATACATGTAAATTCTTAAATTATCCAAGTTGGATTTCCAAACCTATGATATTTGATTGTTTGGCTACAAAATCATTGGCTATTTATAGCAAATGTTCATTAATATTTCCTTAATGTTCTCTGCGTATGGTTTTGAAGATGATAATCATTCCTATGACTCATCATCAAAACTCATGCTTGGAGAACTACAGGGAAATGCTGCTGAAGTTTTGCCCTAAATATACAATGATATAGCCTACTGAATGGGTTTGGGATCACCAACCTTTATAAAAGGGGATTAGGTCATACGATGTTATGACATATGTGCATGTAATATGTTTTCCAAATTTTATTAGTATTTAGTTACTAAATTATATTCATGTCTCTTAAAAGTACTTGCATAATAATTATATGTATAATAGCTAATTATGTTTCTTTAAAATACCATATTAGATACTTATTTAGGAAGTGTATATTCGGTTTGTATTGACTCTATAAAATACTTAAGTGTAAAATATGCAATTCTTAGAAAAACCATTGTTGTTTTTGGTATGCAGTAATGGGGACTAATCGAGATTGGATGTATAAGAGATTGGTTAATTATTATCTCAGTGAGGAGTTTGTGGAAAAAGTAGATTAATTTATTAAGGTTGCAAGTAAGGAAGAGCATTTCAAGAAATATGAAAAGCTAAAGTGTCCCTGTGATAAGTGTTGGAATGTGCCATATTTAGATGAGGATACTGTGAAATTATACATTTATAAGAGTGGTTTTTGTCCTACTTATTACCAATGGACTTATCATGGTGAACTAAACATGGGGTTAGGAGTTGAAAGTGGGATGTGTACTTCAAGTAGGACTGAAGATAACTCTATAAGGGATATCGTTATGGATGCATTGGTCCCATGTCTTCAAATTGGGTGGAAGAGGGGTCAAGCAACGTTGAAGAAGATCCAAATTCTGAAATGAAAGCTTTCTTTGGCATGATACAAGCAGTTGAGAAGCCATTGTATGATGGGTGTCAATCATCCATTTTATCAGTGGCTACAAGGCAAATAAATCTTAATTGTAAATATAACATTCCACACAGGGCAATTGATGGTTTTACCTCGTTACTTAAGGATATTTGTCCTGATGATAATAGAATGATTGAGACATTTTATGCTACCAAAAAGATACTTGCTGGTTTGGAAATGCCGCATGAAAGAATAGATGTGTGCCCTAAAAGGTGTATGCTATTCTGGAAGGATACTGTACATTTGGACAAATGTAGAGTATGTCATGCACAATGGTATCGTAACAAGACATTGAAAGGTAAGCTTACTGCGAAGAAGCGAATGATATATTTCCCCCTCACTCCAAGATTACAAAGACTTTACGCTATGAAGGATGTAGCAGGGCAAATAAGGTGGTATTCGGAAAACCATCATGTTAATAGCACTATTGCACATCCGTGTGATGGAGAGGCATGGAAATATTTTGGCACTACTTTTTTAGAGTTTGCCTCTGAGCCTCGCAATGTTCGACTCGGATTGTGTACAGATGGTTTCTCAACATTTGGTTAATTTGGGAAAACCTATTCTTGCTAGCCAATCATTCTTAAACCATACAATTTACCACCTTGGTTGTGTATGAAGAGGCAATACATGTTCTTAAGTGTACCTATTCTTAGACCAAAATCTCCTAAAGGGAACTTTGACATCTACCTACGACATCTTATTACTGAGTTAAAGTAGTTGTTGTTCGTTGGAGTACGAACATATGATATGTCTAGGAAA
>NCQT01153756.1:8546-20836 GCA_002740465.1 Stenocereus thurberi | reverse complement strand
GATGGAAAGACAGCACCTTACAAAAGATATGTATACATACAACATGCAAGCTATCCACAAGGTCAGCCACATCAACAGCTAACATGAAAAAGTTCTCTTTATCAAAAAAATGAAGAGTTTTAATGAAATTATCTTCTAATTGCTTAAGGGACATTCATCTCCCACAAAGGCTCTTTGATTGCGTTCTCTCCAGATGGTGAAAAAATGATACGCGGAACAACCAAGGCCTTCTCTTTTTTTGCTTTCGCATCAAGATAGCCTTCCCAAGCCAAAATATGGTTGCTAATAGAATTACGAAAAACCCAAGAAATACCCGAGCAACTAAAAGCAAACTCTCTAAGTGCCCTGGCAAACTGCCAGTGAAGCAACAAGCGATCCACCGATTCCAGATCCCCTTCACATATATAGCACCTATTGACAAAGATTTTCCCCTCTTTTGGAGGTTGTCACTTGTCAATATTTTCCCATGCTATGCATGTTATCAGTCATAAGGAGTCCAAAGCATATAAGTCTTGCCACTTACAACCTATTCTCTATTAGTGGCAAGCCTACACATTCCCTTGTCACTTCATTCTTGATCCTATCTAATGTTGTAACCAACACATCAATCAAATCATCATCATCAATCAAGTCATCATCATCCTCATCAAGCAGAACCTTTTGAACTTCAGTCATTCTAAACAGCCAACATGCTAATGAAACAATCATGTGGTGAAATATTATCTTTAGTTACACTAGGACATTCATGTCACGCAGACTCCCAAAGGTACAAGCCCAATTCATCATTAACCGAACTCACTCGAACATGGTGACAATGCCCTCATCAGTCATCAATATCTCCTATAACTTGTATAGTTGAATGTTAAACCCTAAATACTTAATACTTAACCTGCACTTCAGTATTCATCGTTTCATCACCAATTGATATTTCTACCATCCCTCTCGCCCCTCGACTTTATTGAACTTACATTCCAAGTATTCCACTCCTAACCCAATGAACCTAAAACCTTTTGTTGTACACATTATCCCTTAAGTCTTCAATATCTTAATTCCTATAGAGTGATCAATTAGAAATATATCATCGTCAAATGATATACCTCATGGCATCATAAATTGAATTTTTTCCATGAGCTCATCCACAACTACTGTTGAAAGAGAAGAAGATTGAAACAGACCTTTGGTGCAATCCAGCATAAAAATAAAAGTTACATATGCCCCCTTCTAGTATACTCACGCTAGTTATTGGCTCATTGTTCACAAATAATAACTCAAATATTAGCAACCAAAACATCGTTCTTCTCTAAACTTCTTGTGAGATAAATTACTTAATTTATCTTATGAGATGAATTGCTTTCATTATTAATCATCGCATTAAAAGGCCTTGCTTTCATTATCTTATCCTCTATTGATGCATACTCCTATTTTTTTTCCATAATCACTTATTCTCAATTCTATTTGATGTTTGTACAACCATAAATCAACCTAATCACTTTGAGTTGTGTAATGACCATCATAGGATAAAGTCTGCCTTCTAACCCTAATGGAATCTTCTCCCTGTACAATACTCTAAATGCATTACTTGGACCTCCGCAGTCGGTAATTCACCACCCCTTACATGTTAATACAATATCCTCATCGATATCTCCTTTGTGATTTTTATCATATGCCTTCTAGTCTAATAATGTTTTTCCTGTTTCACACAAAATTTATTTTGCTAACATGCTTAAGATACAAATAGGCCAAATATAGTTTGGCTGCTACATTTCGATTGTCATTTGCCCACTTATACTTAAAAACGTCAATCCTATCTTATTTTCCCACAATTCATTTTCTTATTAACATTCTTGTTCTAGCCCCTTTGGCGGTAATCTAAAGGTAGGAATTAGGATGAATAGTTTCCTCAAGGAAGACTAGGGTTCGACTCTTCCCTCTTCCTAGGCTGCGTGTGAGTGTTAAATTTACCCATCCAAAAACAAAAGTCAATCCTCTCACTCCTCAATTATACATCTTTACCACTCGTACGGTCTCCAAAGCATTTGAGGCTCACCCCTTACAACCTATTCTCTATAAGTGCCAGAACAACTCATTCGCATGTCACTTCATTCCTTCTCCTATCCAATTTTGGCGATCAACACATCAATCGAATCATCATCATCCCCATCTCTACATGCAGCATCTTTTGAAAGTAAGTCTTCCTAGTCGGCCGACATGATGATGAATCAAATCCATCAATGATGTCGTGAAAATGTTGCCTCCATTTTCACTAGGACATTGATGTCATGTAGGCTTCCAAAGGTGTTCACCCATTTCACCAGTTCTACCATCTCAACACACTCGAACATAGTGAAAAATGTCCGCATCAATATCTCCTATAACTTGTACACCAGTATGTTTAAACCTAAGCATCTAGACATCATAACTGCCCCTTTATTTTCATCAACAATTGTTACTTCTATTATCCTTCTCACCCCTCTATTTTATTGAACTTATATTCCGAGTGTTCCACCTAACAGTATGAACCTAATCATTGGAGGCTCAATAATGCCTCTGGTCTCCAATTTCTTAACTAATATCTTAACTCTTCTTGACTGATCAACTAGAGTTATATCATTAGCAAATTACATACTCCATGGCATCACACTTTTCAGTGAGCTCATCCACAACAACTGTTAAAAGAAAAAGAAGCTTAAAGGAGATACTCTTGGTGCAATCTCGCATCAAGACACAAGTTTCATGTGTCCTCTTCTAGTGTACTTACCCTCGTTATTAGCTCATTCCATCATACAAATCTTCATTAAACACTTCCTCCATCCCATATTCATTGTCATAAACATCATTTTTTGTAGTCCTATAATATATCCAAAGTTTACTTTTCCAAAATATTATCCATGCGTTTATTGGTTGAAAACCTATTTCAACAATATGAACACATTCAATGCTTATTTTTGCACATTCCCTAAATTTGACTATGAATATGGGACAGAGGGATGAATAGAAACCAAACTAGTCAAAAGAAATTATTGTCCTTCTCTAAACTTCTTATGAGATAAACTACTTAATGGACACCGTTAACTTTCTCATAAGATGAATTGCTTTGGTTATTGATCTTTCTAGTCAAAAACCAAACTAGTCAAAAGAAATTACCTTCCTTTGACCCCTTTTTAATCATCATTTTCAAAAGTTTCATAATGCATAATCACTAAATAGTGTGCAGTAGCTCAATATATTAAAAAAATTTAAATCTATAAATAAACAATAACAATGAAATAAGGGATGAACAAAAGAAAAACGGACAGCTAACTTGACATTCTTTTGGCTTTAATGTGAAGATAAAGGTGCCATTTAGGGCAACTTCGGCACTCGGCTGTCTCTTAGCCACCACTGCTCCTAAAAAGAGTCATAAAGGGTAGTGATGAGGTATAAAGGATAGAGAGAAAGCAAACAAAATAGGATTATGGCACTATGCTAGTAGGATTAATAAGATTAGTTGCAACAGTATGGTCTCAAAATCGACCCAATAAAGGGACATAGAAGGTTGGGGCAGAGGAACAACAAAAAAAGATGGATAGGCAGGAGGTATGGACAAAGAGGGAAAGCCAGAACCAGAACCAGAACCAGAGGACGTCAGCTACCAGATGCCAAATCCAATGCGCTAGGCTATCAATTTCCACTGCTCATCGGTGTCGCCATCAATTGCATCCTAGGAGTATCATCTCATCTAGTGGAACAGTCATCAATTGTCTTTTTGTCCAACCATTCAATGGACAAGGAGGGAATATCACTAGTGAGATGTGGACAAGTGCTACAAGTCTATAACCTTGACACAACTTAGACATGTGTGTGTGTGTGAGAGTGAGAGAGAGAGAGAGAGAGAGAGAGAGTAAAGGCTAAGACTTAAACAATGAAAATAAAAAGACAGCGAAGCATTACCCACAGCAAGATACATATTGGCCCTTTTGACATCTGGAAAATATTTAACATTTAGGTCCAAGTCATCAGCTCTTTCAGAGACAAAATCATTATGGCTAAACATATGTCTGTAGGTCTCTGCACTTAGTATAACAGTATTATACTTCTATATTAGATAGAAAACAATACGATCTTATGAAGAATACCTGAAAAGTTAGAAAGCATAATTAACTGCAAATTTGTTCTTCTGGTGATCTGGTCAACAGTAATCTACCAAGAAAGTTAACTAGAAATTGTGGAATAAGTGCATTGACTACCTGCCCTATACTTGCCGCTGCTATGGGCTGATAATCAAAACTGCTCAACTTTGAAGACCAATTGGCACCTAATTCAGCATCCAACACTTGATTAAGTTGGCTCTTTGGCATGACATCTGCACCTTGACGGACAATTTCTAACGCAGCCAAGATCTATCAAAGCAAGTAGATGGTGCAAATCAAAACACAAGAGACAATAGAAAAGAAAATTTTCAAAATAGAAAGCACAAAAAGTTGAGGTTTCTGCAAAGAAAAAATGACCCATAAGCAAAAGCATGAACAGTTATGTAAATGGTAGTCAGCATAGAATAGCTAAGCAAACAACTGCAGATATAGCTGAAGGATGTGAAATGATATTTAGAACCCAGATGATTTGATTCGAGCAATCAGATATTAGCTATTCAATCATGGTAAACCTGCAGTTCACTATCCATGTGCTTTCTCACTCCTAGGTTAAAGAATAGCTTAACTCTTCCATATCTTCACCAAATTTTAAAAAAACAGAACAGACAAGATACCAACTTCGCCGAATCCAATTACAAAGATGGGAGAATCAGAATGGATAACAGAGAAAAACAGAGAATTTAAGCAAGCACTTTGGGCCACACCAAGGATAATTACTGGGGAGTACTCATTGCTGCTAAGATTTTCATCTGAGAACAAAAAGATGAGATTTTCAGATGGAAGGATGGAGCCTCTTGGTGTATAGCCATGATATAGAAGCAACATCTCTAATAACTTCCAAACCTGTTGTATGTCGAAGTTCACGTTAAGAGGGTATAGCAGGATGTTTCTGACAGGCCTGTTTGACACTGCCCTAGGGGACCTGTTTTGTATTTGCCATGCATTTTGGCAACTGGTGGCCAAATCTTAACAACGCACACTGGGTACAAAGCCTTGTATGCTCCAGGTATGAAGGATTTGCATTTTTGTTTTAACGTTCAAACAAGAGAGAACAGCTTAACACTGAAATATAACATGCAAAGTTTAAAATTTTTTTAAAAAAAAGTACAATAATTCGTCGTGCTGAAAAGGAAGCTAATAGAAAGTATAAGTAAAGTAATAATAAATAAAATACTGAATCCAATACCGGAGCGGGTACAAGAGATTCATCCTGTATGCTCAACATCTGTCCTATTTTCAGTGCTGCTCCACGCATTCTACAGAGTGCAAGAGCCAGGCGTTCCGCATTTTTTTCAGACAAAAATGGAGAAAGGGCAGACTGTTTATCATGTGATTTAGGGTTGCCAAAAACAAGCCTTTTGGCAGACTCCTGGACACCTCCCCAAGCAAGACCAGCTCCTAAGGCAGCAAACCTGCAGAACAAAAGCATAAACGTGTTTAACCTCACCAAAAAATGTGTACCGGCAAGACCAAAGTGTATGCACTTGTAAGAGAAAGAGTCATCATCAACTTAAACTACACTCCCCAGTAATCCGTTTCATAAGCATCAGAATCCAAATACCAGTGTACGCAACATTCTATAGCAAAAACACATGAGAACAATAACGAATTGATAATAAGGAAATGGGATCACACCCAAAAGAATGACAATAATAATGATAATAAGGAAACACTCCGCATCATACATTCCCACCACACCACCCTGCATACACGGGAGTTTTGGGTTATGGCCAATTCCTACCAATTCCTAAATCATACTCCTAGGAGTATACACTCCAATGGCGTAGATGTGCATTGAAACCTTTTTATATGACAAACACATGTTGAAAAAAAATATATATGCCACGTGTTTCCTAAGACCATTTACACCCAGGAGTACAATATGGCCTATATAGGTTGCCAGGGTATGGATTAGGTGCTCACAAGATCAAGAAAGCACCCAAACCTCGTCAGACATCACAAACTAGAATTTCAAGTTAATGCACAAAACCACCAAATCAGGGCAAAGGGAAGGGGAAAGTAGCGCATCATCAACTGTGTAGGAGAAAGGGCACTAACCCAATAGCCCTAGAGAAAGGTGTGGCGGGCACCTTCCTTTCCCTGGGCTTACGTCTCTTCAAAGGAGTAGTAGCAATGGATGCAGCAGTCTGATTATCAGTAACTACTTGACCTACCCCATCAACTATCCTTTCATTCTGACTCTTAGATTCCGAATGATCAGCAGCTTCACCAACAACAGCAGCTAGCTCTTGTCTAGATACGAGCTGTTCGTCATGAGCAGAGACAGATGAAGAAGAAGAAGAAGAAGAAGAAGACGACGACGAGGACAACGACGGGGGTTCCTCAAAACCACTAGTACTATCACTACTAGAAACCGCATCAAAATAAACAACACTACCACTTCCTTCAGCATCATCAGAAGATGAATTTGATTCATGAGCCACATTAGGGTTTGCGAGTTCATAAGAATGTACCCTCCCTCTGGTAAACCCACATACACTTGCGGTTGTTTTGACGAGAGATGATATCACATCTCTCGATCCCTCGACTTCTGAACGCCTCACAAACTCCCTCGCCACCATTGACAACCCACCAAGAACCCTGCTTATGTCCTTCATCATTGTTGGATTCATGGGTTTGTCTGCAAATTTTGCGACGAATCAACGAGTGTAACCACGAATTAACATGGGATTCGTTGGATTTGAAGTTGGTCGTGACTACCGAATGAATATGAATTTGACCCCTTTTTTGTTTGTGTTGTGTTTGTGTAGCCTCCGCGCACAGCGGAGGCGGCAATTACACTGCAAAATTGGTGATCCATTTTGCGCCACGCTGGGGAGTAGGGAGGGTGGAGGGCTAGATGGTCCAGCAGTCGGGCTGGCCCGGCTTGGAATGGCAAGATGGTGGTCCCAAGGGGGTTGGGGGGAATAGGGTTGGCTGGGCCTACCTCGCCTGACGTGACTTCAATGGAATTCCTGCATTGAACTGTGTCCATTTTCTTGTCGTTGTTACTTAGAAAAATAAATGTTCAGCTTCAATAGTTTGGTGAGTGTCATGTTGTCCAATCCAAGCTGTAATTACCGTTTCTAATCAGGGGCGAAGTTACGTGGGGTTTAGGGGCGTCCATCCACACACCTAACCCCAAAAAAAAAAATTCTATATTAAAAAATATAATTTTTGATTTTTGAACACCCAAAAAAAAAATTAGTGTATATTAATAACGGTATTAATTTATAAACACCCCTAATTTATATGCTTAGATTCGTCACTATGTTTCTTGTTTCTTTCTTAGATGTAGAGGTAGACACTTAATATGGTGACACAAATTCTTGACAATCATCATTGTTAAAAATTTATTGTTAGTTGATATAATTGACACAAAGATTCTAAGTATTTGACATTCTATATATATTTTAAGCAAAATTTTAGACTGTTTGTAGATGTCGTCTAGTTTAATTTTAAAAACTTACAAACATATTTTATTATATTGTCATATTTTGTATGGTTTTTTTTGTTTTTTTTTCCCACTAGAGTCAAATTATGTCTTTCAATTAAATTTGAGTTCCCATTATAGTGAGTTGCGGAAATTTCCCTTTTTAATGCTTGGTACATGAAAATCTAGTGTTGGTATGAGATACGCTATTAAGTCAAAAAGGATACGAAATGTATTACAATATTTAAAACTTTGCTGATGGGATATACCATTTCGAAAATAGCATAAAGGCATCGCAATAAAATACATGGCAGACCTGAACTTTTGAATATAGCATGAGCATGACAATTGCATCTTGGTGGTGCATAAGTAACCTTTAGTCATCTATTTCAATATTTCAAAACTAGAGAGTAAAGAATACATTGGATCTCCTTATTTAATACCTTTTTTCATGTTCAAGAAAGCCATGACTTACTCTATTTGTAGAAAAAAGAATTGCTAAATATTTTTTTTTTTTAAAAGAAGCATTGATAAGTTTGATCATTGGGGCCATCTTTCATAGGAACATTTAGTGGGGGAAGACATGGAAGGGAGGGAGTAAGAGAAATGGAATTCCTTCCGTGTCTCTAGTGGGATTTAAACCCTTATCTCATTGATAAAGGTGATACGAACACCACTAAATCATCAGTATAGTTGCAAAAAGAGTTGCTTGTTCTTAGACATGTCATACTCGATGAGAAAATGGAGGGAATCCAAAACCAAGGAGGTGCTTAGAGGTCCTCAACAAATCATCATTAAGTCTAGTTTACAAAACTTATTGTAAATGGATCTTAATCAAGCACATAGAAAAGACATTTTTGCATGCCTTTTATAACGATTTAAATAGTGCCTTGCACAATCCTAATGTTACCAAACAAGCACCACGGCACAAAAACATATTGGTTCTCCTCAATTAAAACAATCATGAACATTGATTACGGGTAACGAGAAAAAGTATTTTGATCCTATATTATCTAGTTAAGTACACATCCCATATATTTTTAATAATGTATATTTTCACCATATTTTCATTTCAATATGCATTTTATCCCTCTAACTCAAGAACCAATGCACTCTAAAATTTTTCTACTTGAATCTTGGGTCTTGCTGATCGTTTCTGTTAGAGCAATGATGAAAATGCTCTTCATTGTGGCAATCCTACCAAGACCAAGACCCCTAATAATTAAGATGACATAGCAAGTGGGCCATATGGATACTCATCAGTCATTAGGCTTTTTAGAGGGTTGAACGAGTTTGGATGGGGAGTGAAGAGCAGACCGCAGGAGAAAGTTGACCAATGACAACCAATATAAGGGGCTTGTGAATTAGTATTTGACCTGTCAGCCCATTGATTTGAATTGAATGCGTATAGTTATTTTTTTATTCTTCTGATTTATTTTATTGTTATTACTTTGGATGTGCTTTGCCTTGGACTTTCAATATTGCAAAATCTGGGGGGGAAAAAATTATATCATTAGTTGATTTACCTATTCTGAAGGATAAGGATCAGGACAGCTACTCTCAATTCATCAACGGAAATCCTGTATGATCCTTTCAAAATTTTATCATTCCCTTTGACAATTTGAGTAGAAATTGGCATGGGAAAATAGTCAACTTTAGAACGTTATTAAACTTTGAAAAGACTTTAGAAAACCTTTTTCAAGATTACACTACAATATTTCCAGAAAACCAAAAAAAAAAGTCTTATGGGCTCCGAATATATTTCTTTGTCCTTTTATTTTCTTTTCTGAAAATCACCGTTCAAAATTAGTTTTATTTAAGCTTGAATATATGGTCAAACTACAGATATAAAGAACAAGTCACTCTTCTGAGTTCAACCTCCGTAACTGCATGCATAACACCCGGCCCTATAAAGGACTATTGTGATTTTGAGTCTATCCATGTAAATGGGTCAGTACAATCAGACTTTAGATAACCCTTCTCGCAAAGGGATATACCTAAGTAGTCATTGTGCTTTGATTATTGTTTCCTTCTTGTTAACACTCAAGGGTCCTCAACAGTCTATAAACAACCCCCTTTCCATTTTCAACCAAACTGGCTTCAATACGATCGTATTCATAAGAATCAAATTTGTATCAATTTTAATTTATTGCTTTATTTTTCAGACAATTAAATACATTTGAAATCCCGGGAAAGAGAAAAACTAATCTATAATGAAAGGAGAAGCTACAGTATTCATTATTATTATAGAATTGAAACTAATATTAGCTAGTTTATTATTATAGTGCTCTTTTTCCCGCACGTATGTGTACACATGTACATGCCTGGTCCTTCACAAGCATATGCGTGCTCCTTTATGATTAATTGAGTGAACTAATTGTTCCTAATTAATACTTTTTAAACCATATGTATAATTAATCAATTCCTTTAGATACAGATAATGTCCATTAATTCTTTATTAAAGATAACAAAACCCTGATCAAGCGCAGAAGATCTTAGCTCTCATATATACATTTGTTAAAATATTTTTCTTATATTATTAGAAAAATATTTTTTCCAAAATGGAATGTGCGGATGTAATTTCATCAATTAATTTGTCAACTAATCTTAAGCTAAAATATGCGAGATAATGACTATGTTTACAAATAAAACAAAATAATTACAACTTCTACAAGAAGCTTGATATTTTCTCTCGTACATATTTGTACTGATAAAATATTGGACATACATGAATGTACACTTTAATTAACTTCATGAAAGAATGAAAGAATAAATAATCAACCTATAATAAAGAATAAATAATCAACCTATAATAAAATTTCCAAAAGAAGATCAAAAAAGCCTGCTTGCAAATTCTCCTTTAGATCCCATTTGACCTCTCGATTTTGAGGCAAAATCCCTGAGTTCAGACAAGCTCCTCCCTAGATGCAAAGCCATCTTCATTTCAAACAATTCTCCGTTCTCTCTCTTCCCCAAATCACTCTCTTCCAAGTTAGACTCAACAGTCTCTTCCAAGAGGCTAAAGAAGCCAGCACAGTTCCTATACATCTCAAACACCATGCCTACTTGCCCACCATGCTCTATCGTGTTCACTATGCTAGCCATGGACCCTGCCATGGCCGCCAAGAGTGCACCCCATGACCCACCATGGCCTGATAAAGCTGACCCAATGGCCGCCATCCCCATGAGTGAAGGGCCCAACATGGCTAGGGTTTTGTTCAGCTTCAATGCCTTGTTCCCCAATCTAACATAGTCCTCCATGTCCCTTGTGTCCATTACTCCTACAATGCTTCTCATCTCCTCCTCTAACTCCTCACTCCACCCATTCATTTTGCCTTTGTTCTTGTGGTAGCAGGCTTTTGATTTACGAACATCATCATGTGCTTGTTGTGATGGTTTTGTTGGCCACCAAGTCGCGGGATTGAATGTATTGGGGAACTTATCGAGCATGGCACCAAGCAAGGGGAGGGGGTAAGCCCTATCGAGGGCCAAGACCTTCTCCATTGCATCCTCCACGTCTTTCTCTGTAGGGGTTTGGAGGGACAGGGTCGTCTGGATCTTGGTTTGGAGTTGTTTGAGCAATCTCACCGCATTCCTTTGCTCCTCAACAAGTTGAGACGGTTGGATCTTGTTCATTATCAAAAGGATCCCTGTTGCAGCCGCGAAGAGTAAGGTGGAAGATATCTTCAGTGGTAAGACACTTCCACCCATCTCACTGAGACCTGCCATGGTGACAGCAGTAAGAGTGACCATATTAAGAGAGTTTAATAACAAAGAGTTCCAATTCTCACGTTGCTCCCCGATGTTCTTGTGCATCTCTATCCTATCTAGTACGGCTTCCAAGATCATATATAACTTAGTGGTTGCTATATTAGCCTCACGACTAACTTCTTTTTTGGTGGTATGACCATTACGTGTGGCGATTTCCAATGGAATCATTCTTGTGTTCTTGAACAGGATATTCCGTGCGTTTATATCTTTAAATAGATCACCATTTGGTAACTTCGGGATTGATATTGCAGATCGAATTTTGAGTTTAGAAGTCATTGTATGAAAGGCAGACTGGGTCAAACCACATGATATTCCCCTGATCGAACCCAATGAAGTTTGTGATATTGAAGCCATTTTTTTGAGGAGGTGTTTTGCAAAATTTTTGCAATCTTTTTTGTTGTTATTTTGTTGGATGAATTGAAGACTGTTGTTTGAGGTTTGATAAGATCGATGATGGAAAAATGGACTGTGTATGGTTTGGATTTTGAGGATTGAGGGCGCATGCTATTTATATGGTTCCTGCAAGTTGGCAAGAGAGAAGAAGGCCGTTGGAAGATGTTGACGAATACGGGCATGGCAGTTGGTTTGACTAAGCGCTTGTTGACTTGATCCATTCTTTGTGATGGGGATTTCACTTTGTACTTGATACTTTTCCTTTTCTTGAGACTGCAGTCGCAAAAATAAGACGGGGTAAAATTTAGAGGACTGCTGCTTTTTTTAGACGAGGATCGCCTCTCAATTTTGTTATCCCGCCGGTTTATCTACGATGAGTTTTTACGTGTATCGATAAAAAAGTAATTTGGTTAATTTTCTTATTNNTATGATAATATTTTTAATTTAATTATGTCATGATACTTATTTAAATTTGATCTTCACTTAATTTACAAGTGTATTTAGAATGATTGACCTATAATATTGTGTGTTTATATAATATATATATATATATATATATATAT
>NCQT01153702.1:1076-12549 GCA_002740465.1 Stenocereus thurberi | reverse complement strand
AAATGTCAAATCTTCTATTTCATTTCTGAATTTGAGATAAATTTTTAGGGATGGCAAATGGGTAGTTTTCAAGGGGTTAATATAGTTCTATTTATTAAAAAGAATGTCAAACTCACCCCAAACGTTTTTTGTCTTTTTTCTAAACCGTTCCACATATCAGATAGATCCAACCATTTAAGTAGTCGGCAATTTTGAAAATTGGTAGGGGCATCTGACAGTTATAAAACTGCACTAAGAAATAAAAGCACATTACACGAGCTACTCTACGACAACAACAATACAAAAGCCACAGTACTTGTGTGGATCCTATCTTGGTAGAATCCTAGGCAATCTTGATATAGCCCGTTATGAACATAGAATAACAATTTTATTTGTTACTATAGTGATTAGTAATAAAGTTATGTCCCAAAATAAGCTAAAATAAGCTAAATGATATCAAATTTCGTGCACATATGTTGTTCGAAAAGTTAATATTACAAGGGTATATAATTGATCTGTTTTGGGAGGGTGAGCTTGGGTGATTTATGGCCTAATCCAATACAAATTGGAGTGGGTCAAATTGAGTTGCCATACCCCACCCAATCCTATTTGAAAGCGACTTAAGGCTAATCCCATTTCCTCTAAGGGAAGGGTGGTTCAAGTGTGATTGTGATCCTCAAAAAGCAAATGCCTATTGTTACAGTCTAAAGGATAAGGTCTGGTGTCCTGCATGACACACTGTCCTTTTTTGATGTTGCAGGAATAAAGATGGAGGGTTTTCTATTCCTTTTATTCAGTGCTTTAAACAGCTGACCTTAATGCATGAATTTTTCATTATTGGAGAGTCTGTTCTAATAGTTTGCTGATCACAGTTATCTGAGGAATCTCCTTTTTTAATTTGCTGAAATGATTTGGTGTTATTATTGTTTTCAGGCATATTTCATTACAAATATGGAGCCCATTAAATTCTGGGAGTTTATGTCACTCATACTTGAGGGTCTAGGTTATGAAAGGTATCTTTCTGTTTCCTTTGTCTCTCAATTCATCCTTTTTCGGTCTCTGCATGCCCTGCTCCACAATCTTGAACTATGTTTCGGAGTTTTCAGAAATTAGGAGAAATGGGGTTATACTGAATTCTAAGAGATCTGGGGGGTCCTTTTTCTGTTGTTTGAACAAGACCAACATTGTCTTTGTTACCTTCCCTTCCCCACCTCTTTTTGGTATGTGCAAGGACTTTTAGGTTTGGTCAGATTCATCTGCCACTTTTGCTTGATGTCGCTCATTTTGCATTTTTAGTTTACTTTGCTGGGGAAGTGTAAAAGCTTTTGAAGAGTGGTCAAATAAATAAACCAAATCATGAAGACATGAAAAGACAACTACTATAGAGACATAAAAACTTCTGGCTTTTTGGGGTGGCAGGGGAGTAATATTCGGCTTAACTTTTCTAATTCATTCGGGCATTTGACGAGGTAGTTGGCTATTTGAAGGTTTGATTTGAGGGAATCTGCGAGATTCAATCATGGCTAGCAAAGCTCTAAAGCTGAAAAAGAGAATGAGACGTGTTAATCATTTGCCAAGATCATAATGTGCTCCAAGTACAAATCAACAGTGTATATCTTGTTCTAGCAGTTCATTTGACCCCCAAATGCCCATTTTTATGAGTGGAAAGTAAACTGACCATGACCCGACACCTTGCACTCTAGATGATACACTAGAAACCGTTAAAATATACTGAAAACAGCTGATGCTGAAACTTTGTGTGCTTTGGCATAATCGCATGTTCGAACCCTAGTAACATGGATTTAAAGTGTGCACAATTTTATTGTTGTTGTTGTTGTCGCTGCTGTTGTTATTGCTACTACTGCTACTATTAAACCATTTATGGTAATGTGCTATGTGTAACCCTAACCCTTATCCCCTCGCGCACATTCTCGCCCTTTCACCTGACTCAAACCACCCAAGGAGCCCCCAAACAGTGGAGCCAGTATCATCAGGCGATATGAGGACTTGCCAGACGATTGGCAGCCTTGAGTGATGGCTACCTGTTGATTTATGTTGATGAGCTAGGATCAGTAGCGCTCTCTTTACTTGGCGACCACTTGCTGCCACCGGCTGGTTGTTTGAGAAGTCAGAGGCGGCTTCTAGTGGAACACCTAATGGATGTTGGCTTGGTAACGCCAAACGATCAGAAAAATGATGAGGTATCGATGGTTGGGGCTCCTTTAGCATGTAAAAGATGGTGAGATGCTTGGATTTGGTCCCCAGAATATTTCCAGCCTTACCTTGTTCTCATATTGCTGGTTGAAGAAAGAGAAGGGGAGGGAGAAGAGGACAATTAAATGTTTGCGCTGAAAGAGTTTACAAACTGGCAGGCTAGTGTTGGAGTTTATTTTGTTGTACGCTTGCGACTAATGAGCCTGGTGATCCATACCATTTCTTGTTTTTTCAATTTTAAATGAACAGCCCACTTTTTTCAAAAGTACCTTTTTTGTTTGGTTTATTAATCAACGGCCCTTAACCTTCACATAAATCTTTGAAGTTTAGTTTGCACATGGTAGGGTTTACACCATACCAAAATGGGCCTCTGCACCTAGGTGCCTGATTCTGTCTATCACTTATGTTTTGGTGTACTAATTCTTATTCTGCAGTGCACTTCATGTTTGACGTGTACTCTGGCATCAGCTCTTTTTAGGTTGTTCTTAAGTTCAATTGTTTGTCAAAGCGACGATTCTTTCACATGCAATTAGTATCAAGAGAATTCATTTTTGATCTTTTACAAGTGGAGGTTGAAACTGTCACCAATGAATTTTACTCTCTTTGTATTTAGTCAACTTCCTGACATTGTTGCTATGAACATGAGATTTGAAACTTGCAGTTCATTTCTGGAACTGAGTCCATTTTGATTTTCTGTTCTTTCAGGCCAAGAATTAAGATTCCTGCTGTGCTTATGATGCCTATTGCCCACTTGGTAGAGTTTATGTATAAGCTTTTTGCGTCATATGGGATGAAAGTTCCGCAACTGACACCTTCAAGAATCAGGCTCCTTTCTTGTAACAGAACTTTTAACTGCTCAAAAGCAAAGGATCGACTTGGCTATACGCCCATTGTGTCACTTCAGGTTGGTATATTTTCTCTAGTTTCATTTATTTTCCTCTCATCACTTGTCAGACATTGAAGCTCTTTGTTCCGTTTATAGCGTAAAATGTTGAGAACTAATGCTCCATACTGTCACCTTTGTTGTACTAGGAAAAAGCGCTTTATATTGTTACGTGAGGATAAATAGTCAAACATTTCTTGCTTTCTCTAGGATTCTGAGATGTTTCAGTTGCTCCCTGCCTGCTTTGTTCTTTAAAGCAAATGAGTTAATGGTGACAGCCTGTTTGAGAAAATAAGGCATTTTAGAGCACTGTTCTCAAATGAACCAGATAGATGAATGAAGGTCATTTGTTACTTTGCCTGTGCTATCTAGGCGATGATTTAACTGTCTTGAGGTGTCCAAAATTCACTAAAGTGATACTCCTGGAAAGCGGAGGTTGTTGCCTTCCTCATGGAACTGTGCTGCTTTTACCACCCTGGGGGACTGTCTGAGTCTCTCTCTCTTTCTCTTGCTCTGTGGTTCGGGCGAGTGGTTCCAAAATTTTCAGAAGTCGAGAACTTCTCATTGGTTTTTGCAAGCAAATTGCTTTAAGGTGTCATTAGCAGGCTTTTTGTCAGGGAGGTCTAATCTATGAAGATACATTTTTTTTGTTGATTTCTGGACTCGTACTACTATAATGTTGGATGTCGATGGCATGATGGTTAACCAGGATTTGTTTCACATTCAGAAATTTGACATTCCTGAAATGTTCAAGATTTGTTTTTACTAAATAATAGATTGTCATAAAAAAAGAGAGTGAGGGATACCATCCATTACTTCAAGAGAGCCCTTAAGCTTTTTTGAGGCTGGATTTCGGGGCTTACTAAGAATTGTTGATCCATGGCAAACTAGTTTATTTGACTCTAAGACTTGGAATTATTGATGTTTGCTTGGATAATATACCAACATCAGTTCAGATTGTTCCCCATGATGTTGCTTATTTCTTGCTATGTGCAGCATAATATTGGGACCTGTATTTGCAGTGTTTGGTGGAGGTTCTTGCAAGAAAAGGTTTACAGAGTTCCCTTTATCAGATCCTTATTTCCTCCTCCATGAAAATTGTATTTATTTTAACATTATTCTTTTAAACTTTTGGAGATATATTCTCAAATGTAGAGAAAAATTGTTTAATCGATATCCTTAAATGAAATTTATTTATCGTTATGTGGATATAAATAAAACTCACAGATTCAAGTCTGTGCTGCAATGATCTCTAGAATGCAGCATGCTGTTCTCATCTGTTGCGGCTTGGTTTTTGATACTTTTTTGCAGGAGGGTATAGAGAGAACAATAGAGTCATACTCACACTTGAGGGCTGAACATCAACCTAAAAGAGATGGACAGTCTAAAATACACCGATATCTTGGAGGTGGAAAAGGTACAAAATTATTGCTGACCATTCATCTGGTATTCTGCTGTGATCTTTTAAATGGAGCATAAAGACATCATTATTCACAGGAATGTTCCCCAGTTGCGTTTTACTTCCGGATGCAAGGAATGGCATCTAACAGTTGATTCATGATATAAAGTTGGCGTGAATAAGCTGAAGATTTTTAGAAATGTGAATTTTGCAAACAGGCCATTGCTGATAGCTGTTATTTTCCATAACAAACATAACTTCCACTCTGCTATAATTGACACTTCTTATCTAGATATGTTGTGCAAAATAGTGCTGTTAGAATCTAACATGAATGACTAATATGTCACAAATTTGACTCGATTTGTTGAGGGGAAACAGGTTGGATCAAATTTGAGGTGTTGGGTTTAAGGTTTGACATGATTTTAGATTGCGTTGGATGACTGCATACTTTGCATACTTAGAATGTAAATTTAGCGAGAGGGAAGGCGAGACAGTGGGAGGGTCACTATTGGAGAGATTGCAATACCAATGATGGACAGATTTCGGTCCTTGAGATCTATCATACATGGTAAAGGGCATATCGATGAAGACAAGATGAAGACAACTGCACTGCATAAAAGAAGAATGGCAGAAATGGAGAGATAGATCTCAAATGTTGTATGATAAGAGGATAACAATAAGAATAAAGGTGAAATTTTGTTATATGGTAGTTAGACCCGCCTTGTTGTGTAGCTTGGGTGTTGGCCAATCAAGAAGACTCAAGTCAAAGGATGATTGTCGTGGAGAGAAGATGAGGATGATTTGTTGAAAGTGTAGTTATGCAAGATTGTTAGGGTAAAGAATGAAGTTATCAGAGAAAATGTAGGAATGGCCCTAATAGAGGATAAGATGAGCAGTTGGATTGAGTGCGTACAACTGAGTAGTTTGTACACATAGAGAAGAGGTCGGGATGCATCTGTGAGGTTGTCTGAGATGAATGGCATTCAGGGATATAAAAGGTAGAGGTAGACCAAAGAAGAGTTGGAATGAGGTTATTGAAATAGATATGACTTAAGACTTTCGAAGGACATAACTCAAAAGAGGAGTTTCTGGAGATCAGGATTACTGTTACAGATCTTAGGTAGCTGGCACTGTATTCTCCCTCCTAATGAGGCTACTAAAATGAATATGACTCACTTGCGAGGAGGACATGGCTCAAAGAAGAAGTTTCTAGATCAGGATTAGCATTATAGATCTTAGATAGCTAGCTCTTTATGGTCCCTCCTAATCTTTTAGGCAAGTGGACTGTTAATTGCATTGCAAATTGGGCAATACATATTTGGTTGTTTGTATGTGTTATCCGCTGTGCCTTGCGCATCTGTTATGCTACTTTATTGTTACTTTTATCTTTTTTTTGGCAACTCTTTCCTAACGCAAAAAGTACTTAGGAAAAGATCTCTCTTAACTCAAAAAGTTTTTATAGAATATTTTTCTCTTTCTAGCGGGTCTATAGGAATTAGTCTTTCTATTAAAACTGTCTACATCTGGATCTCCCTATACTCATCTGAAGTGGCACCCGCGCGTGCGTTGTCATTGTTGTTGCAAACCCAACCGGAGTTATAGTATAATTGTTTTAGTGGGACATAAATTGGAGCATTTTCAGGTCGAGTTGTGAACTATCGACTCCTAATCATGTTGGGAGTGTCGCTTTCAGCAGATGGATTTCTGAATGAATGAACATAATTCCATTTTTGTCACGTGCCTCATTGAAGCTAAATTTTGAAATTTAAATGGCAGGTATGATGCTGGGAATCTTCTCATCTAGGAGTGAGGTTGACTCTGTCAAAGTCCACTAGAAACTGAACTTATGGTTTTCAAATGTTAATCCATCTTGTATGGACATTGTTTTGAAATTGAAAAAGAAAACTCTGAAGAGTTAGCTTACACAATAATAAGTAGCTTGGGTTAAGATTTGGTATGATTAATGGATGGATTGGGTTATTTCATCAAAGCACTGACTTAGTTTAAAAAAACGCAGTCGAGGCGCGCAGATGAGAGGCGCAACTCTCGTTGCCTCACTCAGAAGTAGGCAGAGCGACTCCCTAAGGCATGGCCAAGGCGCGCACCTTTTGTGCCTCAAAGGTAGGCGAGGTTCGTGCGATTTGTGCGCCTTTGTGGATTCTCACTCAAATTCGAGAAATTGAGCAAAGTTAGTCGTGTATGAGGATAATAAATTGTCATCCGTGCATGGATTCTGTGTTGATTGTGTCTCAAACTCGATCGATTGACATCAATTTCAGATCTAGGTTTTTATTCGAAAACCTTAGGTCTGAAAGGGTTGATTGATAGAGTTAAGTGACAGAAGTTTTAGGGCTATTGGTCAACCTACAGTGGCGACTCCGATGGTTGGTGTCTGAGGGCCGGTCACTGGCGGCGGGTGGTGGTCGTCGGCTTTACTAGTGTTCTGTTCTTCTTCTTTTCTGCTTCTGCTCGACTCCTTTACTCTCTCTCTCTCTCTCTCTCTCTCTCTCTCTCTCTCTCTCGGTGTGTGTGTGTGTCTCTATATCTTATTTCCTTTTTCTGGGCCCTCCTGTCACTGCAAGTATCTTATAGATATGTTTTTTTTTTTTTTTTATGTATTGTTTAGGGGATATTGTTAGGTCAGTGAGTAATATCCTAAATTACATATGACAATATGCTAGTAACATTGATTTGTGGCGTTTAAGTGGTTAATCTTCATGAATTTCCAGAGCGCTTGTTACTTAATATCATTTTGATTTGTATTTAGATAATTTAAGATATTGTTTTATCGTATCCTACACTAGTTTGTGGCATTTTTGACATTTTAATGGCCTATATTGATATCAAATGCCCATACCGATGGAACTACATAACTTCTTTGGGCAAAATATATCTTTTAAATAATACCAAGCATTTTTCTATAAAAGTGTGCTTCGCGTCTATGATGCGTAAGCCTTCGCCTCGAGGGTCGCACTTCGGCATGAGGACCCTTTGCACCGCGCGCTTTTTAAAGTAAGAGCATTGACTCTAGCCCAACATGAATCAGTGACAGACAACCCAACATTATTGCCAGAGGCAGCAGTTAGAATATATACAACTGATATCAGAACTGGAACTAAAGGTACTTCTCCATTGGAGTTTGGTCATCTGTTTATCATATGACCAGGTCTCTTAACATGCATGTCCACTCATTTTGTTTGTGAGGTGCAATGCAACCCTCTCATAAACCATCATTTCTGTTCCTTATTACGGAGTCCTTGCCAAACTGACTATAAATTCCTTTCTTCATAATAATTGAGTTTGCATCAAAAGCAGCATATTCTTTTGCTCAAGATGGACTTTTATTCTGCTCGAAGAACTTGCAATTGTACTATCAGTTTGATTCACATCACAGCTTCTCACACGCAGTTGCACTATTACTTTGATTCAGATGCGGCTGTCCTCAAATGAGCAACAATTTTAAACAATTTGGATTTATTTGTCAAAATCGTGAACTCTTATGTGATTTTGATTCTAAACAATGGAGGGTGCACGTCTTCCTGAACAATTTACGATCTGCAAAAGAGTTCATTGCACTCTACAATAGAAGGAAAACATTTTCACATCAGTTGTGAGAAACCAAACTCATAAGCATGATTCATTTTATATTCATTTTGTGGAAGAAGCAACTACAAAGAACAGAATGGTTGAGATAAGAAATTATATCAAGCTATCTTTGCCAATACAAGCTTGACTATCGCTATCGGTCAGCTAATTATTTTAGTTTGGTGTATGGCTGTCTATTATATCCAGTCTGTCAGTAAAAATTTGTCTTAGTATCTTCACTGGCTGTTGTTGCTTATATTTTAAGCTTTTGTAAAACCCAACCAAAAAATAAAAATAAATAATTGATGATACATTTGATCACCCTTCTTTTTAACTAGGGGAATCCCCTACTTCGCACGGGTTTTTAATCTTTATTTAATAATACAAAATTATAATAATTTATAATTGCTGATGTCTAAGATGTATTATAATACACAACAATTATAGATACAAATTAACTTTAAAAATAAACATAAATGAAATTATAATAATTTATGAAATTATAATAATTTATCATATTTCACGTCATATTTTTAATATTCTTGATTCATGATTGCAATATTAGATTTAGCATAAATTCTAAGAAAATTACTAACATGAAAGTGAACCTGTAATCATTTTGGTCATGTGAGTCATGTATGTGTACTACCTAAAAAATGATCATACTAATTAATTAATACTTTTATTGCTTTATATCATTTTATATTAAAGACTGTTTGACTTTCAAAACTATTTATTATAAACTAAATTTAATAGTAAAACTATTTTTTACTTTTAAATTTTAGTATGAAAAGAGCGCATGAAATCATTATTATTATGATGCTCTGGATTAATTTTTTTTAAAAAAAAAGATAGCCAATGATAATGTGACATTTGTTAATCTGCCATTAACCTATTCATACCATTCACTTTTATGTTATATATATATATATATGATGATTAGCAACAGAAGATTAGTTTTGACTGGCTTGTTAATTGATGATGTGTTGGTACCTGACCTGCAGTTGCTGATATTCTCCTTTGGAAGAATAAAAAGCAGAGCTTTACTGCTGCACTAATTTTGTTAGCCTTTTACTACAACTTCATTGCATCGGGATACACCATGGTTGCAACAGTCTCCAAGCTTGTCTTGATGGCAGCGGTCTTCTTTTACATTCATGCCAATTTGCCTGAAAAAATGTATGCTTGGTTTGTTCTCAATCTCTTCTCCCTTTCTTTTGCTCTCGCAACTCCCCTACCCCCCTGAAGTAGAGAAAGAATGGAAAGAAATAGAAACAGAAAGATGCTATACCTTGTAAAGGACTCGGGGGCCCACAGCCATGGGTACAAAATCAATGGTTTTCATCCATTCAGCAGACCAAAAGACTCAGCAAGCCATTTGCTTCTGAGATACAGCGGAGAACTTAATTTTCTCTGTCATTTAGCCATCTTGTTAATGATAAAAGCTTCTGAAGAGTGATTGCACTCCCATCTTGAAATCTGGTCAAGTTCTTTCAGTGTGTCAGCAATTTAGTTTTGATCACTTGTCCATTTGATGGTATTCCGCAATGAATGTTCACTTTTCATGAAAGGCAAATAGATTTGTTCTTTCTTTCTTATTAGTATCCCTTCTTTGTCATCTACATTTTGTACTAATTTCCTACATGACATTTAAATTCTCATGACTCCCCAAAGAAGAGAACAATTCAGAGAGACCACCCACTTGACGAACTCAAATGAATTTCCTTTCCGAAATTTCAATTGGACTTTCTTGTGGGAGAGGGAGTTTGTTGTGTTGACAAACTAATGGGTTCTGCACATAGAATCTTTTCAGCAACTAGTTTGTAAAAAAGAAGTTTCAGACCTCACATGGTTGCAGTCCTGATCTATGCTCGCCCTGCTTGCTGGTAGCCAAATAACTAAAGCTCATTGGTGCTCCCTCTGCCTATTTAATGTTAGTGTATGATCTTCTTCCCATCAAATAACTCTTTGTTTCCCCATTCCAGCAATCTGTGTTGGAAATTGTAGGTTTAAGCCAGGGTACCATAAATTTCTGCTATCTAAATTTCCATGTCGAAAGAATATATTCTTATTCAAAGTTGACTAGTCAAGTACTCTAAGACTGATTGGAATTGTACATTTTACGTTAAAAGCTAGTTAAAGTTTTGAAAGGGGGGAAAAATTGTGCAGATTTGGACGTGTAATTGAGAAAGTCCCTGTCTCTGCTTTTCACTGCTCAGAGGAGAAGTCCCGAAGAGCGGCTCATTCAGCTGTCTCCGTGTGGAATAATTCAGTTGGTGTCTTAAAATCCCTTTGCAGTGGCAATGATTGGATATTGTTTCTTAAGGTAATGCCTGCTGTTTGTTGTTTACTGCTTTTAGTCTCCAGTTCATTTTTTGCTTGCAGCATAGAATGGACTCTCTCTTTCTACTGTTTCTGGTTTTGCTGTGTCTAATGAGAGCTGTTGTGATACTTTTGCTTTGTTGCATTTCCTAAAGCAAGGAATGTGCCTGAATTCTTGGCCGACACCTTTCTCATCTGTTAGATTTATCCGCGAGAATGTGTGATTCCAGAAGAGTTGGTGAGGTTCATTTGGTAAATTGCGTACCAACAGACTGCAGGCCCATTGTTGACGTCTGTGAAGTGCGGAATTGAACGTCATGGGTTGTTTTCCATTAGCATGTGGTACACTAGGTGGATTTAACAGAAGGCACCAACTCTAGTTTTCGTTTTGAGCTAGTTTGGTACACTAGGTGGATTAAAGGAATTCCTTTTGCTACTTCAAGTCATTCTGAAGTGAAAAACTTATTGTGTCCCTTAGTTATCAGCATTTTTACTTTGCCTCTACAAATGCAACAGGTTGTCATAACTCTGGTGCTTGTCAGCTTTCTTGGAGCGCTGTCTCTTCAGCGATTATTTTTGGCAGGTACGTGTCCTTTGAAAATCCTTCCCTCGATAAGTTTTCTACAATCTCTACCACGCATTGTCCGCTCAAATCCAGGTGGCTGCACTTTCCATTTCCATTGCAGGAATCCTGTTTGCTTTTGGAGCATTCTATATCTACGAGAAGAAAGAAGAAGCAATTGACACGCTCTTTACCAAGGCTGCCAATTTCGTGAAATCCAACGTAATGAAAAAAGTTGTGTAGAACCAAGATGAGATATGGAAGAAAGAAGAAGCAATTGACACGCTCTTTTCCGAGGCTGCCAATTTCGTGAAATCCAACGTAATGAAAAAAGTTGTAGAACCAAGATGATCATTTGGTTGACGGGTTGCCTAATATCTTGGGACTTAGGCTTGTAATCTTAACCGCCTTTTTTTTCGGTGGCCCTTATGAAGAGTTTGCGGAAAGAAAAGAAAGTAAGAAACGTCTTTATGCCATCATTGTTTATTTGCAGGTAGAACAGAAACCTTTCTTCCGCTCCCCTTTCTTT
>NCQT01153685.1:2991-13094 GCA_002740465.1 Stenocereus thurberi | reverse complement strand
TTTTTCAAGCAAATACAACCATCATATTGAATTGGAGGCACACAAGGTAAGTTATTGAATTTCATTATTATTTTGAAAGTTAAATACTTTTTATTGTTCTATCTTCAAGTTATTTCACTTTGTATTCTACATTGTAATCGGTAAGTTTTAAAATAATGAATATATGGAATTGCATGTAATTAATTGGGTTCTTAAATGAAGATTTTATCTTTATGTTTTCACAAATGTTATAATCAATTGTGTATAATTTTGTGTTTGGTTTTATGGACTTGTATGTAATTAATTGGGTTCTTAAACAAATATTTTATGTTTATGTGTTCACAAACGTCATAATGAATTGTATGCAATTTTTTGCTTGATTATACGGACTTGTATGTATTAAATTGGATTCTTAAATGAAGATTTTATATTTATGTTTTCACTAATGTAATAGTGAATTGTATGTATTTCTTTGTTTGATTATATCAACTTATTTGTAATAAGTGGGCTCTTAAACAAAGATTTTCTCTTTATGTTTTTATAAATGTTATAATTAATTGTATCTAATTTTTTTGTTTGATTAGAATAAATATATTTTGTGGTATGTCTTTCTTGGATTCACTTATGTTATATTGGTCCTTTTTTTAACATGTAGAAATCGGAACAGAAAGATTCACGTGATATGTATAAGTGTGAATGCAATTGCTCGAAAAAATTTGAGAAAGTATTTATCGAATTGCAATCAATTAAAAATTTGTTACTATCTCAACATTCCATGGTCATACATCATAGTATGAAAAAGGAGGATACGATAAAAGATGAAATTTGCATGAGTAACATGGAAAAAATGAAATTTGAATCAAGCAGAGCTAACGATGTACGTTCCCATTGTTGCTCCTCCTCCTATTCCAAATTTATTTGATGATTCTTTAGCAAAACTATCAAAACAGCACTCTGAATCCCATTTCATAAAGTTCACTAGTTAGGACATTGGCAACCCAAATGATACAACTTGTAAGCAAAGGAGAGAGCTTGTTGGTGAAGACGATGACAACTCTCTAATTATTGTAATGACATTTCCTACAGCTCTAAAAAACCTATGTTTTAATAAGTCATACTTTCCCGATGGACTTGTCACCATAAGGGTTAGCCCAATTACTATAAATGAAATAAAACTAAAACCTCACCCATACAAAGCACCAAAACAGTCACCATGTAAAGAAAAAAAAAAAAAAAAAGAAGTAGACAAGTCAGGACATCACTTCGAGATGGCAACATAAAATCAGCAGGCCAAAAGTTAACATTGGAGAAACATCACGTGTTAGATGAAGGTGTCGTGATTAAACTTCAACGAAGAGACTTGCTCTAAGAAAATAAAGACACAAGGGTACGTCACTAGTATTTAATATTCTTTACCTTATTCGAGAAAAAATAATAACTTTTGGTGTAGTTTTAATTTATATCCCTACACATGATCTACAGCTTAGCAAATCATGTGGTGTAGATGAGCTAAATGAAATATTATCGCAACGTGGACCCTTGTAAACCAATATTTTGGATGATTTAGATTTGGATACTTTTACCACAAACGAACACAACAGTCATCATTGGAAAACTAAGGCGCAATGGTATGACATCAAGTAATTTTTAATATTTGTTTATTAATACATAATGTTCTCAATTTTAATTGTTGTTGGTAATCCCCATCTCATATTGTACAACTTATGAAATCTGATTATCTATATGATCTACAAGGGTCTAAAAGCAATGTTGAGAATCACGTAACTTATAAGAGCATTAAACCAAAATTGGTACGTATATATTATATATATTTATGCACATAAGCAATATGCCTCTCTGTACGACATTTGATTCATCTATCTTTTATTTCATATTTTTGTTACAGCTTATAAACTTAAATGATGACTTCCCCAATGATCAGAACAATCACGTCTCGCATGATTATCCTGATAAGTATAAACTTTATTTGTCTTATTTCACGGATGAAGAAGCAATAATATGCGACAAAGCTTTTTAAGTGGAAAAAAGCAGATGAAATTGCTTATGAAAATTCCAAGGTTGGAGGATTTTTGACCGTATATGACTTGTTAATTTTGTATCTTGACAATGAGGTGACAAATTGGGTAAGTGTAAGTGTAACATTTCATTAAATGAATATTCATCAAAAAAATATGCATTATTTCAAATATTGATAACATAAATACAATTTTTTTTTATTTAATAGTGTATAGATGCATTTATGTTTGATCTACATTTAAAAGCACGAAAGGAAGGAAGCAATAGGCTGTGTTTACCTAACATGTTTTAGGTAATAAAGATTGGTATGATTTTTTTTATTTTGCTCTTCCTTTATTTTTATTAATGTTGAAATATTATCAAATACACTAAATGATTCATTTTACAGTCTGCTGTGAAATTTCTAAATGACAATAGTATAACTATTGTTTATTATTATGTTCCTGAAGATACAAGTCAAATTGAATAGGTATGTTAATTGTTAATATTTATATATTATTACATTTGTTTTCCAATATAAAAACCCTAAGAGATGATGTAATTAATTTATTTGTACATATAGGTTTACATCCCCTTGTTGGACGCATGTCATTGGATATTGATTGCGCTTAACATAAAAGAAAAAAGATGGTATTGGTTGGATTCATTGTAATCAAAGGTTGCCGAGGATGGAAGAAATAAATTTGCTTACAATGTGGTAAATAACTAATTTTCAAATACGTAATATATTGTGAAGTGATAAATGCTTATATGTTGTGAAAAATCGTTTTGCAATATGTGGTGTTATATTGCACAGTTACTAAATGGATCAAGAACTTACCGAAATCATCCTCACTTGATCATATTATTAAGAGATGTGTCATTATTTGGATTTGATTACCCAACCACTCATATGCAACCAAATTTGAAAGTAAATTAAAGCAAATTACTATCAAACTATCTTAGGAGAGCAATATTGTATGTTTAAGAAGGTAATATTTATGTGTATGCTCTAGGTAAGATTGTGGCATGTTTGTTCTAAGTTTGTTGAAGCAATGGATAATTCAGAATGGAGCCCAATAACATTCTCGGTTGGTATTAAATCATGCTACTAATATTTTTTGGGGGGTTAAGTATAGAAAACGAATAATGGTTAATTATTATTGTATTTTATTGGTTTATACAGTCAGAAGAAATGCGAGTGGAGCAACTAAAGTATGTTGCTAAGTTGGTGGCAAGTGAATTCAATGAGGTGAAGTTTAAATCTATAATCCTGCAAAATTAGACTATTATTAGAAGGGTTGTTTGTTGTAATGAGAAGTAAACATTTGTTTTGAATTGATTTACCTTATGTTTCATGTTATATAACAAGTTATAATATTTTAATTTTATATCATTTTTTCATAAATCTAGACATTTTACAAGGTGTAAGGATCACCCATGAATATGTTCTCAATATTTATTCAACTTCAAAAATAATTCTAAAAACAAATCGATAGATCTTTCTAATGATCAATTATTACCAATCTTCCTTTGGATAGCAGTCTACAATAGTTGGATCTTTATCGAACTTCTCCACTTCTTCACTATACTCAACCTGCAAATTGAATATCATAATTAGTAGAATTGATATTAGATTGAATTTGCATTAATATGATAATATTATTCAATACCTGTGACATTTCTCCACTAGTATAAATATAAGGCATATGCCTCAGAAGCACATCATACATTGGATTTATCCCATAAGTGTTTGCATTCTGTTGAAACTTGGCAAGTGAAGATTGAAGGCTACCAACATGAGCTTCAATTGACTACAAATGTGTGATTGTTTTTCTTCACCAGATTGAAAATTGACATTTACAGGGCACGTGCGTTCTGTGTCCCCTATATTATGACAATGGCTGCAAGTTCTCTGCTTGTTCTCCTTTGATGCCCCTCTTGCAATTATGACTTTTGGGTCCTTAATTCCTATAAAATGCGTCTTGCTTGCTGTTTCATCTTTTCAATTACATCTTTTCCTCTTTGATGTGTAGAAGCATCTTCCTATAGCATGATTTACTGCTTCGCACCAACAGTCCATCGTCGTAGAATGCAACCATTTGGGATTTGCTTCATATTTGCATATTTTATCACTGCAAACATGTGACGACATGGGAATCCCACTAACTCTAACTTCATACAGCAATAATACATCATTTCATGAGCATCATGCCTAAACACTCTAAACCATATGTTCTCACATTCAACTGCTTTTATCCAATAAAAAATAGGCTCTTCAGGTCCATAACCATTTAGTTGCTCACCTTCGACAATATACACTGACTCGTAGGTTATCTTCTTACGCAATAGATAGAAGCATTCTCTTGTATAGATTTTTGTTGCATGGGATTTGATGGTGGAAAACATTTTGTCAATAAGTAAGTATGAATTATAGTAAAGTCACTATGTCCATCTTGAACTCTAAGCTCTATAATAGCCTGATCATATAACTCAACTAGCTCATATAACTTCTGCTTTGCAGTCATTGATGACTTAACATTTTTGTTCATTGATTCAACTCTTTGTCTGCTTCTCATGCCTTAAAAAAATTTAAAAAAATCAATATGAATTGGGTCTATTGAGTATGATAGAAAAGGCTTAAAGTTTAGGCTACCTATCTGCAAAGAAATATCCATGTAAGTATGCTTCTGCCCACTTCTCCTTATCATTATACAAGTCCTTAGCCCACTTTTATCCTGAACTCTGTAATAGGATAGAAGTTCCTTCCAGCCTTTTTCAAAATCATTTGGAGTTAAATACTTGTTGACGCACTTAATAAAGCCGCTACAAAATTTGACACCTCCATTCTCCTGAACATTTCTCATGAGATGCCACAAGCGTAGTCTATGGCGTGCTTTAGGGAATACCACCTTAATAGGATTAGCCATTACCTTGTCTCCATATGTAAGAACAGTTAATGGATTTTGTCCCTCCCCTGCTTTGACTAATTCCAAACCCCAAATAAATGAAGATTCTTCCTCATCGACCACCAATGTACATCCAACAGGCACTATCTTTCGATTACAATTGACACCAACAGGCATCACAAGTGGCTTATTGTAGGCATTGCATTTATAAGTAGTATTTAAAAAAAAAGGACTTGCCCAACAATTTTGTAGTCTATGCGTGAAGCTCTATCACAATAGAACAATTCTTCTGAGCAAACCTCGCCATCCACAGTATACTTCAAGACAAATGAGGGGTCAACATGTCTTTTCTTCCCTTAAATAACCCATAACAACTTTAGCATCACCATCACGCTCTTTTTCCTTTTTAAATTTTTTCACATGATCCTTTAAATCTTGCTTGAGAAAACCCAATTTGTGATAACTTCGTGCTCGTTTCACCAAATTTCGCATGATGCAACAGGAAAAGATGCAAGCACTTTGCATGTGTCCAACTTCAATTTGAGCCTCCTTTGGAATTTTCCTATGAGATCTACATTTTTAAATGGAAAAAAAATTGCATTAGTAATAACATACTTAAATAAGTATGTTTTACAATTTAAAAATTGATGTTGTCTAACCTCAAGTATTGTACTTGATCTACATTGGCAAGGGGATGTGTATGTTCAACAACTAATCTTGTCACAATTCAGTGATCTATTTCTCTAATCTGGTTGAATCGTATTTCAGCTTTACAACCAAAACGTATTTTATCCTTCACATTTCGAACTCTTTTAGTATTGTCAACATGTTTTGCTAGGTGTATACCCTCTACAGAACATTTAAATGATGTTGAAGTTGGATGTCCATCTCTTCTGCTTTTGCATATCCCATCCTTCTGAACTCTGAAACCTTGAACTTTAGCATATTTTTTATAAAATTCATGGCCTAATTCCAGAGTTTTGAATACAAATCTCCTCATGTCTTCCATGGTAAGATCTTGAAATTCTTCATCTATTGTTACTTGTGTATCTTTCAAACTTTCAATTATAATAAAATCATCTTCTCTGTCCGTATATTCTTCTTCTTCTTCTTCATTGTGAAGATCGCACTCAACAAATTTTAAACATTACTCAAAATAAAATCAAAAAACAAAGCAGAAACCCTATTGGATAATTGTAAATGTTAAGAAAAATCAAATCAAAAAAAATATCACATAGAATTTGATCATTTTTTAAAATTATGCAGTACTTAGATACACGTCTAAGAAAATTAATAATTGATACAATTAAAGATAAAATAAATACACCATTATGTGGTTAAATATAAACATAAAATAAGAAGAACAACATCAAAAATAACCTAATAAATATGCCGTCCAAACACACAAACACATAAAAACATAAACCAAAAAAAGTTAGATTATTTGAAGTTGATAATTTTAGAAGCATATAATATATGTTTCAATGAAATTCACATCTATGAAAATTTCGTTGCATGCAATATTGCCTTATACCAAAGGAATTGCAAAAAATTTATAATAGGTACAATTAGAGACAAAATAAATACACATTACAATACAAAAACTTACATTATTATCATTACTAGTCGTGTTGAACTCCGCCATTTGAGATTGCTCACAATGATATGAATAGAGAGCGTGGAGAGTTATGAAATGGTGATGAGTTAAACTTAGACGACAAATTAATTTACAGAAATTGTGGGAAGCTAATTGCATGGGAGAAGTAGGCAAAGCTTATAGAATTCCCGAAAATCAGGACATTAATTTTCTATTAAGGAAAGAATTCTTATTGTATAGAAACTCTTGGATTTCAAGGGAATAATATTTTCAAAATAATTTTGTTAAGGAAAGCATTCAATAATGTTCCCTAATCCAAGCAAGTTTCCAAAATCATATACTCTCACGATAGATTTTCCGTAAAACATCTAAAGTGCGCTGCTAAGGATTGAACTAGTGACCTTACTACTTGTAAGGACCATTGGGCTATGAGGCTTTACTTAAAACATATGTTCTCATGTCGTATATAACTATTATGCTGCTGAATAAAACCTCAACACATTCGTGACCATCCAACTACCATCCCGTTCAACGATATGCCGCCCAGCCCATCGCCACCGCCGACACCAATATTGGTCGAGATCAGATGATCAGCCAAGCTACTTACCAGTGACTTTTATGTTTTTCTGCCGTGCATATTTTTTCCGGCGAAAGTTTGTCTTCTCGGTCTTTTTCAGGTGCATTAGTTTGGGAGGAGGTGAGGTCGCCGGAAATATCACCAGCCAAATATAACCTGGCAGCGTCAACTTTGCCGATATCTTGCCAGAAAATGTGGAGCTAATGACCAAAAACAATGGAAGTTGGTTTGGGCTTCATGCATCAAATAATTTAATTATTTTTTTAAAATGTTTCTTAGGTCTTTCATTGAATTAAATATAGAATTTTTCACCATTCAAACATGTCCTTAAAAATTAACTAGTTAAGACCCGTGCGTTGCCCCAAGCTAACATTTTTAAATAAATATATGGTACATTGCTAGCATTACCAAATAATTATTCAATCTTACAACAAAGAAGAGATAATAAAAACATAAAAAGACATAAAAAATTATTTGTAATAAGCATCAACAAAATTAGCCCACATGTAATTTATATGATACTTTGAAATTTCAAAGTTTATTTTATTATCTGACTATCCAATTTTCTATGTCTTTAAGAGAACATATGACAGTTATTCTAATTGGCATAAATAACTCTGCTTTTTTTTTCGCGTAAAAACACATTCATAAATACAGGACATTTGAAATGGCAATTACCAAGATTATGTTATTGTGTTGGCAAACTTCTTATCTAGATTTTCCCAGATAAAATACATTCATAAATATGGTACATCTAAAAGTTTATAAAATGTTCGTTTTTACATAAACATTTATGCCCTTGATAAAAAAGCAAGCAAACTATTTAAGATAAAACTATATAGGAGCCGAGGCTACAATGCTGATTATAAAATTTATGATGGTTATTGATCAAATAACTCTATTCAAGCCATCCCCAAATTAATACCTACTTCAACGACACAAATAGCATTCAAAATGCATTAGTATCGACCAAAATATCCATAAATCTAGTAGCAAATCTCATCCCTAATACCAAACTATTTAAGCATGTTTAGGATATCAATTGCCTTGGGTTACAGCTTTTGCTTATATAATACTGCAATATCTCCACACAATTCCAACGCCAATTGAACCGAGGTGGAGGGAATAGGAGTAAAATCAAAGCAGCCTCCTAGTTCTAGCCTCCAATTGATTTGACTCTAAGAGCAATCCCAACGGTTGCCTCGCGAGGGAAAAAGCAAGAGAGAGAAAGTGAGTGAGGCAAGGAATTGTCTGCAGCAATTGCCTCACAACTTATGCCTCGTGAGGAGGCTTATCCCAGTGAGCCAACTTGTGAGCAGAAATCTTGCTTTTTTTGGTGTTTTTTTGTTTATTATTAGTTTTTCTTTTTTTTTTGATTTTAAAAAAGAAGTTCTGTATTGTAGAGTGGGTCCTTGGGTATTATTTTATTTAGTGAGCTAAAGTTGTGAGCCTTCCATTGGAGAGAAGGATTGTGAGGTAAAAAGTTAGAGAGAGGGTTGCTGTGACAGTGGTAGGCCCCACTGGTGAGCCAAAAAATTGGCTCACCACTGAATCTGCTGTAAAAACACGAATGCCAATCTCCATCCAGTATTTTAAAGTTAGGATCCGAAACTGGATATCTGAAAAGAAGTTTCAAGAGAAAATCAATATTACTATATGAAGTTAATTAAAAGAATAAATAAACCAAGTCAAACTTGACCCGAGATACCAATTAAGTCTTCTCATAAACTTTTACGCAAATAATAAAGAACTGTTACTATTAAAAAGGAAGCAAATGAAGAGATACATTTATTTGTTTTTTTTAAAAAAAGGCAAGAGATAAAGACCCTCAGCAATTACCACAGTCCCCCCCCCCAAAAAAACAAAAAGAAGTCATGTTTCTTATAAGAGAAACTTGTCTTTGTTTCTCTTGGTCAAATAAAAGGCATCATCACTCAACTGACTCTCAGATAAAAGTTTTCTTCGAACAAAATCATCAATTTCCAACATTTGGCACAATCTCCATGTAAATGGAAGTATGATAGTCGCAAACTTTGGACATATTTTCTTGATATCTCAAAACTAAATAATCAACATTCCTTAGATTAGCAGTGAAAGAAATAGTCTCAATAACATGTTTCCTCATACCAAAATTTAAGGGGGGGGAGCTCATAACTCTACATGCAACACCCATCTACTTACAGCTCTCCTAATACTACTCTTTTTGACAAACTCACTACTCACCCCAGCGCGTTGCATACAATTAGCCCCTTCTTATAGTATTTCTCACCCTATCTTGCCTTGTAACACTTTTCTACATAGACACACACCGCTCTTGGACCTCCATAGCCCACCTATCTCCTCCAACCCATCGCCAAACGTGAGGTCTCTCTGTTGTTATTCATTATAGTTAGCATCAGAATTGTGTTCAACATCTAACAGTTAACCCAAATAACATCGGTCTATCTACTGTCTCACACCACCGTCAACCCCATTGCCATAAGTAAGGCTATGTATTTATCATTTGACATATTCAGCACCTTGTCCAACCTTTAACAAATTCATTAATTTAACCCAAACAACAAAAACAATCCCTAAAGCAATTAAAATGTGAGGGCATAGTTCAAGGGGAAGAACTTTACTGAGGCAGTAGCTAAGATAGAAGGTGTAAATAGTCATGAAAAAATGAAAGCTTAATTTAAATCAGACCTTGAATGAAAGCAGAAGTCAATAAAGCAATCCTACCCTGTCTAGCACCTAGCACCTGACTCACTGCCTAAAACATCACAATCGATTTAGAACCTAGTACAATCTCTAGGGACGAAATGAACTAACAGCAAGCATAGGTGTGATACAATTTTGAAAGACAATTGCAAAAAACCAACTTATGGCTGCAACCAAAAAAAGGGTTAAAAAAATAGTTGCAGAGCTTCGTACACATAAGAATTTCAAAATATTCCATAAACAAAAACAAATTCTATAAACTTATGCAAAATAATACAAAAATGATGAAATTAATACATCATATCAGATTGCTGAGTTTAAG
>NCQT01153665.1:5432-25476 GCA_002740465.1 Stenocereus thurberi | reverse complement strand
ATCATCTTTATAATTTGTAAATAAGTGTGGGATGAGATATAAGCAAAATAGTGAACAAGTGTCATTTTCAGCACAAGCTAAGATATTCGACTTATATCTTTTCCATTGTTTTTTAGACTTTGGTGCATAGTATGCCATTAGAAGGCTCATACTATGAAGACTGTTGATAGCTCGGCTCAACAATTTTATGTTCCCTATGGTGGATCTCAACTGGACATCAAAAACTGTCAATTTGGGTCTATTTCGGCCTTTTGGGCTCCATAGCCTTTTGGACTCGAACTCAAGGATTATTTTGCTAGGGCCCTAAGTGCACAAGTTGGGGTATAATTTTCATCATTGGGCAATTAAAAATAAGATGCCATTTTTAAGCATCTACAGTTATTTGATATTATAATCAATCTTTTTAATTCATGGCCAAATACTTGAAGCTTAGGATGAACAAGGGACTAATTGAGCCGTCATTTGAGTTAGTAATTCAATTATGTCATTGGTGAAATATGAATTTTTAGATCGTTCTATAATTTGATTTCACTCTATTTTCTTTACTTATTTTATTCTTTTTTTCTTTAATTTAGTTTGATGAGATCCTCTCCCTAGAGTTGTTCTTTTAATTAATTGAACAAACTAAATTTGAAATTGTTATTATTTTTCATGGGATCAACACCCTATACTCATTACTCTATAATTGACCTTGTGCACTCATAAGTAAAAAAGGTTTTTAAAACTGATATAAAGTCTACATCAAGTTTTTTGCGCCGTTGTTGGAGAACGATTAGTAATTTCTAATACTCATTTTCCTCTTATTATTTTATTTTTTCTTTGTTTTTCTTCTTTTTTATTAATTAAAAAACTAAAAAATGGGTCCTTATTTGATTATTCTAGTGGTAAAACTGTGCTACTTTTTCTTTTTATGGGTTATATGCATGGCAGACATTCTTTATTCTTAGATTTTGAAGAATACTATCCTAAAATTAAATGTTCTTTTAGTAGTATGAGAGGTACCACATGTGAATATAAGAAAAAGAAGGCTGAAGAACAAAACTCGCAGCATAAGCAACTTGAAGTGTGCTTTCTTCCTTCCACTTATAATTCACCTACAAGAACCCTCATGCCCATTATCACATGGTCAGTTGAGATTAAACATTCCTTCATTCAAATGTTCCCAACGTTTGAAGAGCTGGGGTCTGAAAACCCTTTCAAGCATGTCAATGCATTTTTAGATATTTTTTCCACTGTGTTTTTAAATAATATCGCTTATTGTGCTCTTCTTTTTTTATTTTTATATCTTGCAAAGAAAATAGATTATGTTTTAGGTTTTGGAAAGGATATTAATCCCAAAATCATTACAGACAATAGCTTCTTTCCCTCCTTAATTTCAATCTTAATTTTCGTTATTTTCGCTTTTAATTCTAAAACTATATCAATGATATAGTTTAATTGTAGGGCTACTGAGGTGAATCCTTCTGGGTTGTGCACAATATGTGAATAATTTAGGAATGGACAAGTGGATGATGATTCAGGCATAACAAATTCCATTTGTATATACAAGCTTTTTTAAAAAATTGGACGCAAGCAACTTATAGTTGATAAGGAAAGATATTGTTTCCAAATGACTTGAAACATTTTGAACTGAATTTATGCACAGGCTTAGAGCAAATTTTTAAAAGATGCATAAATATTAAGAAGTGAAATGTGGGTCATACATAAATGCTAGGATTACATAAGATACCATAAATATAAGAATCATATAAGCTACTACTATAGGATTAACTTGCTGTACAAGCCTTAACCTAGCAACTACTACTCATCCTCCCAATATGGCTCTAACGTTTATAGGGTGTGGGGAGATCACAATGCAAGAAATCTTAACCCTGAAGCACTCAAATAAGCAGAGTGAGCGATTCTAATAGAACCATAAAAATAATTTTAAAATCATTTTGTCAAGAAATAATCTTTTTAAAAAAACATTTTAGAATGAAAATCATTAGATATAAAATATTAAGCAACATATGACATGAAAAAGTAAACATTATGGAAAATTAGGTGTGATGAACAAAAACTAATAATAGTAACAAAGTGGCAACAACAACAATGACAAAAACGACAACAATGATGATGACGACAACACAACAATAGCTATAACAATAAAGATAACAATAGTAACAGCAATACCAACAACCATAATATATAACTAACTACAACAATTTGAGAAGCCAATAGATCCACATCATTGTCTAATATACAACACAACTACAACAACTTTTCCTTAGTTTCTAGAGGCTAAAGTAAAAACAACTATTTAAAATCTACTATTTTAATTCTAGATCTCCAAAAATTCCAGCTTGAGTCATGTCCTTTATAAGTATCAGTTGTCTCATATCCTACTTAATCATCTCATTCCAATTCTTCTTTGGTTTACCCTTACCCCTTTTATATTTCAAGAGATCAATTCTCTCAAACCTCCATATAGATGCATTTATGTCTCTTCTCTTGATATGACCAAAGTATGTGAGTTTTACTTCCCTTATCTTATCCTTTATGGGCACCAGTCCAATATTGTATGACCACGCATCCACCTAATTATCCTCTTTTCAGCTGCCATCAATCTTTGAATCTAGTTCTTCTTAATCAGCTAACAGTGTGAGCTGTACAACAATGCTAGTTGAACAACCATACAGTAAAAACTTTTTCCTTCACCTTCAGTTTTGTTGGGATTTTCTTGTCACATAGCACTCTAAAGATATACCTTCATTTTTGACTTTTACCCTTTTAAGGTGACCAATGTCATTGTTAATCTCTTTATTGTCTTGTACAATCATACCTAAGTATTTTAAGCTTTTAAACTTTTTTGTATTGCTACATCACTAATACGAACCTCCTTGACTTTCTCTTCTTCCCATTCCTAAGTACTTAGTCTAAAACCTTTGGAGCCTTAAGTATCTATCCTCATTTCTAACTTATTATTAACTCTGTTTCTAGTCTCATTTATTAGGACTTATTGTGAGCAAATAACATACACCACCATACCACATCTTGAATGCCTTTCATGAGCTAACCCAAATCAATCATAAATGAAACGGGCTTGAAGCTTAACCTTGTTGCAATCCACTATCAATATGAAACTCCTCTGTATTTCCACCTAATGTGCTCGCGCTTATTTTGCATTCTCATGCACCTCTCAAATACCCAAATATACTAAAATGGTGTTCTTTTCTTCTACAGGCAACTTCAAAGCACTTCCCTAGGTAGCCTGTCATAAGCTTTCTCAACATCGATGGATAACATATGCAAATCCTTTTTCCTATCCAGTAAAGCTCCATGAGTTCTCTTGTAAGATAAATTGCTTTTGTGGTTGATATTACAGACATACCTAACCGTTTTTCCAAAAAACTAAAATCCAACAACAAGGACACTTTATTTGTGAAACATTTCGTTTAGGACCATCAAATTTTAGTGCATTGATTTATAGGACTAGCTTTTTTAAAATTAAACAATTGGGACCATTGAATTCTTGTGCATTGAACTTTTAGGGTACAAGTCACAAGTCNNCATTGAACTTTTTATATAGTTTCCAAAACTTTTCATATTTATAGACTTTACCGCAATCCTTAAAAACTTACTTTGGAAAATTTTAATTTTGTGCATGTAATATTATTCTCACTAGTAATACTCAAAGCCCTCTTCAATCTGGTATCATATGCACGTGATCAAAAATAATTAAGATAGTAAAGATTAATTAATAATTAATTGAGCTAATTAACTGTTTGATGCTTGAATTGTCATCCAGTTGTTTTAGTCCTAATTAATCACATATTGTATACTCACTTGAAGGAACCACTTTAGTACCAATGCAATTAAACTATATCACTTATATACTTTTAGATTTAAAAGCTGAATTATCAAAAATTAAGACTGAAGTTAAGGAGATTAAGAAGCAAGTGTTTGTAATCCATCTTTCTTCAATTAATGATATTAGACATAGTGGAAAAATCTAATTTAAGCGTTGGTACTTCATTTCAACATAAATATCCTTTTCAAAACCGAAAAGGCAAAAATCAATTTCATTTCCATGATAAAAAAGGGATATTGGATGATAATATGCGGTACTTTGGAGATATTGGATAATAATACTCTAAACCTTGGAACTGCACGTCTGTGCATCACACTGTGAGGCTATTTACTGTGTTTATACCAAGAACGATTTTAAAGGTATTTTTAGTTGATTATATAAGTGCATATTCAATGTATGTCATTGCATACACTTGGAAATNNTTGAATTTTAGACATATGCAATTGCTAATCATTGTGAAATTGTTGCATTCCATCGATAAAAACACATCCAAATTCTATCTTTATATATAAACAGTCAATGGGTCAATACTATAGTGCACCGATGGCAAAGTTCAAAGTTAGGAGTATTATTGTCCAATACCCCAAAGTATAGTATATCATCATCCAATATCCCTAAAAAAATCCAAAAAGAAGTGGGAGCAAAATCAACTGAAAAATCATTTGAAAAGACAGAGAAAGAAGAAGGAAAAAATGGAGTATAAGCAGTAAAATCTTAAGGAATTTATGTTTGATGAAGAACAAAATCCAAAGAATTAAACAAAACTATAGGTGCAATAGCTGAAAAACAAGAAGCATTATTTGATGATAATTAAGAGACAAATAATGTACAGTTAGAAGAAAAAATATATCAGCAGAGGAACCTAATTAAACTAGAGGAGCTTAACATTTCTTAGAAGAAATTAGGAGGAGGTTAGATTAAAAAAAAATTATAAAATGATATTTAACGATGAAAACAATAAGATTGGAGAAGAACTCAGTACAGATGAAATCGAGTCGAATATTGTCAACAATATTATTCCTAAACCTGAACAACTTGGTGAACCTTATAGAAAAAATTATCATTTTATGAAACCCAGATACATTCTAGCAAGACGTACAACTAACTTTTCTTTTGGGTTTATCATAGCAAAAACTATGTCATTTGAAGAGATTGGTCTTACCTCAGTTAGCAAAACATAATACATCTTAAACATTAATAAAGCCAGTAATAGGGAAGAAATATTTGAGCACCAGAAAAGGGATATGAGTAGTATCTTGAACTTGAATACCACATGGTCTACTGGAAATTTTCTAAACTATATCGAATATAGTTTTTCTGACACTATAAGTGACTGTTATGACTCATTAAATGAGGAAGATAAAAATGTATTAAGAATAACAGAAACACTAGCTACAATGTTCAAAAATTTATATAAGGAAGTCAAAAATGAATTTATTAGAGCTAAACTTGATTCTAAAGAATGACAGGGAAAGATTAATAATATATAGTTGTGGGATATGAGATATCTGAAAAATTATATTAATGAATTTGGTTAATATTATTACTAAATCGAGTATAATGAAACCAATCTTGGTATGTTTCATAATAAATTACCATATCTAATCAATTCTATAATTAATGAGAAATACATTACATGGCTTGAAAAAGCAGATGTTATTGATACCCTTAGTATAAGATTCTCTTATTTAAGAAATAAATCAATGATCACTGTCTTGATTTCTAAAACCAAAGAAAATGAAGACATAATTTCTAGCCTATTAGGATAATCATCCCCAATGGAGAAAGGAACCTAAGAAGAAAAGAAAAGAAAGTTTTATAAGAAAAAGAGCTTCACCAAGCAAAGGGGGAAGAAAATGGAAAAGAAAATATTATAACAAGCCAAGCCCTAAAAAACGACAATTTTTTAGAAAACTCATTTATTGTCCTGCTTGGAAAAATAGTTGTAAGTGTTAGGCATGCAAAGAAGTATGAAATTATGCAAACGAATGTAAAAATTGAAAGAATAACAAGCTCATAGAAACATTGAGTAGTCTCAATTATTATAAGCTTATCAAGGAAGAATCGCTAGAGCTAGCCCTCAAAAACAACAAGAGAACTATTGAAACTATACTGGAAGATGAATATGAAGAAAGTGATTTAAGGAAATCAGTTGTAAGATGGAAAGGAGTTTTATTTGTCTTGGTAATCTTCAAGAACAAGAATTTGTTGTAGATAATAAGAATGAAAAAGCCAAAATAGATTTGGTCCTTCTCATAATTCAGAAAGACATGATCTATAAAAAATCTATCTTTTAATTGAAGAGTAAGTACGTATGTAAAATGATGGAAGGAGACTAAGAAATAAAAGACTATGAGTATGATGTGGTACAAATTAATCTTATTAATTGGAAAATAATCCTTAAGTATAGCAAAGATAGAAAATATGCGTATATTCAGGTTGGAAATGTCAAAGTGCAAATTACGCCTTTATAGTATTATGGCAAAGATATTGATCTTTATACTTTTCTTTGCGATATCAGACATACCAAATTTAATAATCAAATTATCACAGGGATAAAGACCAATTTATGCAATGGATTAATAAAATTCAATTGCTAACTGGGATATTATGTAAGCATGAAAGATGAATTTCTAAAAACTTCTTATCTCTTAAGATAAAAATTATTGGGATGGATATGAAAAGAGGAGGATACTCACTAAGAATATTTTGGAAAAAAATCTACAAGCTAGATAGTACCATAGATCCAAAGATTAAGACAACAATGATAGATGTAGAAAAATTTGAAAGTCCTACTCTAATGCAAAAAATTCAAAGGATAAAATCCAATCTACAGGAGGTAAAGATTGATAAGTCTTGGATATCTAGCTTTGCCAATCTCATAAAAATCAATAAGAAAAATGTAACGAAAATTGATGAGACTGGTAAAATTACCATTAGACCCCAATTATTAAGAAGGATGGGTGCAAAATGAAAATCAGAAGAAGGATCTATGACAACCAAAGAAGATGATACAATTAGTATAACCAAGGAAATGAGTGAAATGAGTTTTAAACTAGCAAGACATAGTGTTATCGAAGTATGAGTCTAGATAGAAAATTCATTGGATATAAACCAAGAACCATCAACGAACCATTCTAAAAGGATGAATTAGTCAAAAATATGACTATGAAAATATGCTATGAGGTCACCAATACAAAACCTAATAGCATTTATATCCCAATAAATGTATGCTTAGAGCAATATAATAAATATGAATTGTATGCATATATCAATAGTGGTCGTTCCATCTGTTTTGAGAAAAGATCTTTATTTCTAAAATTTATGTGGAAAAAAGCAAAGAATCCTTTGCAATTGAGATAGCTGATAATAGCATAATGAGCCATAATGAAGTTATAGAATAGTTATCCATAGAAATAGGGGGAGTCTAATATATTATGCCAGTTCTATGGGTTACTGATCAACCCCTCTCTTAATATGATTGCTGAAAATAATTTTTCGAGGCTATATTCTCTATGCACACAGACTATAAATCAAATAATATTCACAATAGATGGTCACTTATTTCCCATTGATAAATTAAATAAAGCTTACACTTATCAGAAGGTTGAGTTTACACGCAACCAGCGTGGTGAGAAGATAATACTTGCATAACTTGAGATAGCACTAATAATCTCACTACTTGGGTTTTCTATTAAAGAGCAGATTGCTGAACAATAAGAGCAATTATACAAAGAACTCTGCTCTGACAATCCTCTTAAATTTTAGGATAGAGATAAGATATTTGCAAAAATCACCTTGCTAAATCTTAAAATTATTATTCGAGTTAAACAAATGATATACACCAGGATATCCAAGAATTTGATAAGCAAATCAAAGAACTTTTGAATAAAGAGTTAATCAGGAATAGGAAGACTCCTACCACTAATCCCATTTTTATGGTAAGAAATCATGTTCAAGATAAAAGATGAAAAGTTAGAATGGCAATCAATTATAAAAGCAATAGCTCTTTCCAACAGAATTCAAAGAGCCTCTTGGTTCTTAAAATTGGATTGAAAAAGTAGATATTGATAAGTACAAATGGATGAAGAGGGCATTCCTTTAACTACTTTTAGTAGCCTTGGAGTGGATATTAACGCCCTTTGGTCTTAAAAATGCACCACAAATATTTCGGTCTTAAAGATGCGCCATAAATATTTACAAGAAAAATGGATAATATCTTCAAAGATCTTAATCACTATTGTCTAGTTTACATCAATGATATCCCACCTTTTCCAAGACCATAGAACAGCACAAAGATGATATCTTAATTATCACCCAAAGATGGCATTAATCATGGTATTATCCTTGGTAAGAACAGGAACATTTATGCTGATCAAGAAATCAAGTTTTTAGGTTTAGAGATAAAAGGTGGACAAATAATCCTACAAAAGCATATTCTAGAAAAAATCGAGTACTTCCTTAAAAAAGATTGAAGAGAAGAAGCAATTAGAACGGTTTCCTAGACGTATTACTATACTTCACATTTCATTAAAGATATAACTAAATTGAGAAAACCATTTTAGCAGAAACACAGTAAGGATGTAAGTTGTGCATGGACCCCATTGATGCAAAGATTGTACAGAACTTCAAAAATATATATAAAAATCTTCCTGCTCTTAATTTTCCTAATAAAGGAGATGATTTACTTCTTGAGATAGATATCAACGATAAATATTGGAGTACTGAAAATCAAAGAATAGAAAAACTCTATAAACATTAAAAGAAGAATGCAACTATCTCATGATGGAATAAGAAATCCTTGTAGTCATACGGGCACTTGAAAAGTTCTTAATCTTTTTAGCCCCCAAAACCTTTTCTTATTTGAAGTTATTGTGGGAATACATGGTTTTGTGCAAAAAAATTTATGAAATATGCAAGCGCAAGGGCGACTCCTACAGTGGCTATTATGGCTTAACCAATTTTCGTCCTCTATTGAACATATACAAGGATAAAAGAATCTTCTAGTGGATAGTTTAACTCGTGAACTCACTAATAGTGATTGTCAAAGCATAAACAGTCAACTGGGTTGACAAGGTTTGCGGAATAAACACAACAAAAGTGACCAGTGCCCACCACAGTTTGTCTATGGTGGTGCTCACGGTTCGTAGTGGCCCTTTTTCCTCTGAGTCATCATGTTTTCTTCGCGGCTACTCGACTTCCAACAGTGTTTACGTTGTCGCTATAGATTATTCATGATAAAAGGGTTGTTTTCATCCTCATTTCATGCCCATCATTCCATTTCCTCTCTTCAATGTTATCAATAAATTACGATTTAGATTAGATTAGAGGAAGAGTGAGTGAATTGACGTGAAGATTTGTAAGGATTTCATACCGGGTTTGCAATCGATGGAGTCAAGTGCATTATTTGGCTGAGCATTTATCTTCTCTTCTCTTTTCTTATTTTTGTCAATTTATGTTTTGTAATTTTGATTATCTTTTGTTGTTTTGATTTTGGATTTATGCAAATACTAGTTATGTTCTTGATATGGAATTAATCTCTTTGAGTATTTTAGAATTGTTGGATCATTTTATTGGATCCTAGATGTTCATTATCTTATAAGAAATTTGATCACTTTCTTGCATGTTTTGGTGTTGAATGAAGAAGTGAAAGGTGAAATTCAATACTTGAACTGTAGGATTTGACTTGATTGTGTGGAGTCTTGAGAAAGTCACACCAATTAAAAAATCACCAATTTGATAATCGCATGCTTAACGAACCTAAACAAATCAAAAGCCCTTGAGAAATAGTAATTGGTTAGATTTAGGTGTTTCACTTTGTCTTGAAAGATGGTTGTGATACTTCGATTATCAATTTTAAAACAACCGACTGAGGAAAAAGTGATTAATTGATACATGGATTAAGAGATTACTTGTTTCATATAATTTCTTGATTATTTATCCATTAGACTAGATAGTGGATTATTTAATTTCAATCTTGAACTTTGATCTGTTTAGCCTATCTTGAGAGGATAAAGCCCAATAGATCAACTTATTCCTTATGGGAGATGACCTTGATTACTACAACACCACCATGTGCTTGCGGCTCTGTTAAGTTTTTTAACACCGTTACCTAGGACTAGCGTCAAATATTTGGTTTTTCGCAATAGGTTTGGCTAAGTATATTGTTTTTGTTTGAAAAAAAAGAAAAAAAGTAAATAAATGAAAATTTTTAAAAATAAAACAATTTTGACATAAAAAACAATGGTAATTTTCTATTTCCCCACATTCGAGTATAAATTATTTTGGAGGTATTTTATGCATGTATGCCTTTCTTACTCAATGTGGTTACTATGTGGGTAAATGGGAAATTTTAAGCATTGCTGATGAGGGTGTGAATAGTAGAACTCGTGCTCTTTTAGGGTATTAGGATTTTCATAGTAAAAAGTTAATAAGGCGTGGTATTTGCTTGAATAGATTGCTTATGATTCATTTGAGTTTGAGAAGACTAGTTGTGTTTCTAGATATTCATACTTTGATCCTTGTGCTTTTTATGCTAGATCTTATTATGCCCCTTTTTGGTGTTGCTTGTGTCATTCTTCTGACCATAATATAAATTCATGTCCTTATTATACATGTTATGCTCAACCTGACTTTGCATCACCTATTGATAATACTGATGTTGTCCTGACTTTCCCTGACTCATCTCTTCGTTTAGCTCAGTGCAAGAGGCTCGAGGTAGGTGAGCCTTTTGGGGTAGTTGATAGGTTTTGTGTTATTGATGCATGTTTTGAGTCGGAAGATACTTTAGATGAAGTGCATGATCTAGATAAGACTCCTTTGGAGGGGTCCTATAATATGCTTATGCATGAGGAGTCTCCTAGCTAGTTTTGATGATATTGTTTCCTCCAGTCACCTTTATCATTCACATGCTTCCCGTCTTTGTTTATTACCCTCTCCTTCCCCCGAGTATTACATTAATGCATCCATTGATAATTCTGTGATTTGTAATGCTAATGTTGATTTGGGCCAAGGATAATGTTTTTGATGTTCTTAGTAGGAATGTTGATAATTTTGTATCCCTAGGTTACAGAAGAGAGTATGATCTCTCTATTTATCCTTATTATGTATGCCTAGGAGACTTGCCTAGGAAAGTCATATTAACTATATTCTTTAATCCTTCATATGATTTTTCTATTGCCTTTGTTAAGATTAAGACGATACTTGTTGTCTTTGGTGTGATTTTGATTATTGCCTCTTACCCTGTGTTTTCAAAATTGTAGTCCCAGGAGTTTGACAAACTCCTACATGCTTTGACAACATTTAATTTGACACGCCATGTCTTGAAGTTATGATGGAGTGACTGATGCTCCATTTGCCCTATTTGCAAGAAGGCCTTGGCTTAGGTGTACTCAGCACCTAACCTGGTGAGATTGTTTGGTTTGTTTCCTTTTTTTTCTCTTTGTCTATTTCCTTTGAATAATAATGCTTTATCCATGCAGAGGGAAAGGTTGGTTTCATGTTTTCCATTTTGTTTTTCTTTAGTTTGCAAACTTGTTAGACCTTGTAGTTTAAGGTTTCTTTTTGTTTGCATTAGTGTGTTGTATTTAGTTGCATTTTAGGTTTGTAAAAGATTGTATGTAGGGATGGTGTGCATTGGTTTGAAACAACCTCAATGATGATTCTTTAGGCATAATACCTTTCATAAGCTTGAGTATCTTTTGATGTGTAATCCCTTTTGGTCTAAAATTTGTGAAGGTTTTGTAAATATTTCTTGTTTTGGCCCTTATCTTGATTGAGAATTTTGTTATCCCTAGAGTCTTTAGCCCTAATGTTGTTACATGGGAGTCATTTTATGAGCTAATCGAGGCCATGGTAGATATCTCGTGAGACATTGAGCCTTCTTTGGACTAATCATTATATTTAGTCTTATATTTCTTTCGTGTGTGTGATTCTTCCATGTTGCATCTCTAGAACTTACCTAGATTGTTGTTCAAAGCCATGTTAGCATGTGCATATTTGATGAGATGATAGAGGCATATTTGTTTTTGAACATTTTAGCCACATAGCCAAATAACCTGCCCTTGTGTTACATATTTATCCCCTTTGTTAGCCACTTTGAGCCTATTTCTATCTTTGCTGTGATCCCTTCATATTAACCCTTAGCCAAATACATATTTTTACCTTTAAGCCAAGTCTATGGAGTATCACTTCATCTATGTAGTGGATGGTTTTGGGGATAATTAAGTTTAAGGTACCTTTAGTATGTTAGTTTGTTGAGGGATTGATGACATTGAGCATTTGTTTTTGTTTCTCCCTTGTTCAAGTTGTATATGTACACATAGATTAGGTTATAAGTTGATAGTTAGAGTTCCTATGCCTTTCAATAATTGAAATTTTCATTTCATTTTCGAAAGGAAAAAAGGGAAAAAATGAGAAAAATCATGTTAAAAAAAAGAGAAATCAAAAAGAAAAAAGAAAAGCAAAAAAATTGAATGACTGATTGGCTTTGGATGTCTAACTAGCTTGTGTTCCTTCCTTGTCAACTCATTTCCTATTTGATTCATTGGGGTATGTTCATTGTTGTTGAGGTTTGGAGTGTTGTTGGTGAACTTCAAGTTGCTTGGTGCCTTGTTGGTTGCTCCTTAGTCATTTGGTTACTTAACTCCATGTTGCCCAAATTCATTAACACACTCCTTTCCCTTAACCTTTTAGCCCACATTACAACCCAAGTTAAGTCCTCTTAATTGACTTGCGTACATTGCATTCTTAATAGTGGAGAATTTGAGAATTTTATCAAGCATATGGTAGTTCACATCTTTGGAATGAGTCTTGAGTGAACATATACTATATTTCAAACACATGAGTGAGAGTGATTCACGTTTCCCTGAAGTGAGGTTTTATCGGTCCATGTACCTCTATTCAATTCCATGTGCTTGAATGATGTGCTTTGTGGGTCTTTGGGAGTGATCAAGTTTGACATCAAGCTTATAGCCTCGTACTTTCTCGAAAACATTCTCCTCCTCCTAATTTTAAAATGTCTAGTGTACTATTTGGGATTGCCATCAATTGTTATTCTTGCTTTTGATATGCTATGACTTGCCTACTTTGAGGAGGTTGTTATGTTTTTAAGTCTTAGATGCATCTCCTTATTGGATTTATCTAGTGTTTACTCGGGGATAAGCAAAGATTTAAGCATGAGGGAATGATGAATGCCATATTTGCATAGAATTTCATGAGTGTTTCGGCATCATCTTAGGGGATTAATATGCTTGGTCATCTGATTTTGTGCCTCTTTTCTATTTTATGCTTAGGTTTGGTGTTGTAATGATGATATTTTGTAAAAATTGGCTAGAGAGCCTGAGTATGTCTATAAAATCAATTAAGAATGATGCAAAGCAGCCAAAGAGCCCATAAACTAGCTAAAAAGCCCCCGCAAGAGCCACAGTTTACTCGGGTATATGTCATGGATAACCCGGGATAGCATACATAATCAACCCGCGTCGATCAGGTTTTGCAGAATCAACAAGTCAAAAGGACCACTGGCCAACATGACCTATCTATGGTGATGCCCATGGTCCGTAGTGGCCCTCTTTCCCCCGGGTTGTCATGCTTTCTTCGCGGCAGTTCGACTTCTAGGCAGTTTTTACGTTTCGGCTGTAGAATATTCATGATAAAAGAACTATTTTTAGCCTCATTTCGTTCCCATTATTCTATTTCCTCTCTTCAATTTTATCAATTAGTTTAGGATTTATATTCGATTATGGGAAGAATAAGTGAATTGAAGTGAAGATTTACAAGGATTCCATGTCGTGTTTGCAATCGACAGATTCAAGCACGTTATTTAGCTGATCATTTCTCTTCTCTTCCCTTCTCTTCTCTTCTGTTTTCTCATTTTTTCTGAATTATGTTTTGTAATTTTTGATTTTTTTTGGTTGTTTTGATTTTGAATTATGCAAATACTAGTTATGTTCTTGATCAGGTGTTAATCTCTTTGAGTATTTTGGAATTGTTGGATTATTTTATTAGATCCTAGATGTTTATTGTCTTACAAGAAATTTGATCACTTTCTTGCATGTTTTAGGTGTTAGATTAAAAACTCAAAGGTGAAATTCCATACTTGAACCTTAGGGTTTAACTTGATTGTTTGGAATTTTGAGAAAGTCACACAAATTAAGAAAGCATCAATTTGATAATTGCATGCTTAATAAACTAAACAAATCAAGAGCCCGTGAGAAATGGTAATTGGTTAGATTTAGGTATTTCACTTTACCTTGAAAGAGGGTTGTGATACTTTAATTATCGATTTTAAAACAACCAATTAAGGAAGAAGTGATTGATTGATACATGAATTGAGAGATTGCTTGTTTTGAATAATTCTTTGATTATTTATCTATTAGATTAGATAGTAGATTAGTTTAGTTTCAATCTCGAATTTTGATTTATTTAGCCTATCTTAAGGGGATAAAGTCCAATAGATTAACCTAGTCCTTTTGAGAGATGACCTTGATTGCTACAATGCCAATGTACGTTTGCGGCCCTGTCACTACTAGGATGGGTTTTTCCTTCTGGTAGAATCCTTGTGGATATTTTTTAATTCCATACGAACAGTGGATTACGCTTTAATTTGGTGTGTTATCTTCAGTCTATCTAATAGTACAAATATTCATCCTTCTAGAGTTACAAACGAATTACCTATAGTGTCCTTATGATATTCAAGAAATAATAAGTTCTTATGTTCTAGAAAAAATGATTCAACGACTGGTATGCAGCCTACATGGAGTACTATCATAATTATTCTTATAATATTTGGGAGTCATGGAGTACTATAATTTTCTTTTCAGATAGATCTAGAGTTGGTAGTGTTAGATTCTCAATAAATTCAAGCCCTCTAGATGAGCCCATCGTGAAAGCCTGGGAATATAGAATAGTAGCTTACCTCATAGAAATCCTAGATCCAAAGTACCCATTCTTTTCAAAACTAACTAAGCTTCAATATGCATGTTTAAAAGGATCCATTAGATTCTCATGCCTCTTGATGGCCCAACAAAAGTACCATATAATAAAAGCCTATATCTCGAGGTACATTATGCAGTAATTAAATATGGAAATGAAAAGGCCAAACTAGCCCAATATATTATTCAATTAGTTGATTTATATGATCCCAATGATCAATGACAAGAATTGTTTGCAGAATGACAAGAAACAGTTCGTGATTCTACATTAGTAAGAGCCGTTGGTTTTTACAATATTTATCATTAAATGTGGGCATTAATTGAAGAAAGAAAAACATTAATGCATTACAGGAACACAACTTTCATTTATCATAATGATGTCAACAAATATATGGAGATAGAAGGAGTAATTTTAGAAGATGTCTTTGATTATCTCTTTGATGTTGGACTGAAAAATATCTTCATGAATTATTTGATAGATGGATCCAAAACATCTCTAACTTGATGAAGATTTTGATAATTAACTAGATAATGATGGACTGAAAGATATTATTGGAGATGAAGACGTATAAAATCTCAATACGAATGACTAGTCTTGTCAAAATTAGGTACTCTGAAAAGTTGTTTTACCATTATGGTGTTATTTTGTCAAGTGTCAAGTTAATAAAATAATGCAGTCTACTATAACCAAGTGCAGGTACTTATAGTCATGTAAAACTATCAGAGTACACTGTAGCCATTAGGGCATTCTAGATAGTCCAACTGCTCTTTAAAAGGAAAACCAGCGTGCTTAAAAGAGACACGATCATTTGAGCATATCTCAGCAAAATACAATCAAAATTCTATATTTTTCTATGAACAAGTATCTCTGATGATCTTAGTAGCTTAAATCCCTCTTCAATCTTTATATTGTAATATTTCCACCTTCAATCTTTTAATAAAAGAAGTTTTCCAGTAGGAAACGCTATTCAATCGAACTGTATGTCTTAAATATTATAATTTCATGATTAAAGTCTCACTATCTCCTAAAGTTCATAAAACTTGATTAGTGACTACGGTCTGAGGTAGAAAACGTAACAAATCTATGATGTGCCTAATCTAAGGGAGGTATGGTTGAGATTAATAATCTCTATAAACTAGAAGTTAGAGGACCATTAGGGACCGGCGCCAACTAAGGTCAAGTAACGGTCAAACCCATCTAATGAAACTTTATTATTTTCCTAAGCATGGTGGACCTATTATCATAGAAAATATAACATTTATGAAATATAGGTAGTAGACTGTGATAACTAATATTAGTAAAGTCATTATAAGAAGTTAAATCATTTAAAACAAGCATCTTACTTGGAAAAAATCCGAAAAATAGAAAAATCACTCAAAGCACCCTATTTGGGCCAAAGTTGAAAATGTCTAACAGTTTTGGGCGAAAATAATAATAAAAAGGACCATAAATGACTTTCCTCGAACTTGGCAGGACTAAAAAGTTCATTTTCTGATTTTCTGGACCAAACAATTCAGGCACCAAAGTTAGAGGCATCGAAATGTTAATAATTCTATAATACAAGGTATGATCCTTAGTTAGTTCTCATATCTCATGCCAAGGTGGCCAAAGCTGACGAGGTAGCATTATATGGCTAGTGCTTAGAGATAAAATTTTGGTCTTCGATACGACTAAATATTCAATGGTTTTCTGAAATAATTTTTAAAGTACTTCCTAAAATTGATTTTTTAAGTTCACAAATAAGATTTAACCCAATAAATTTAATCTTTTAATTGTTGCTTGTGCATGCATATGTGTGTCCTAACTTATCAATTCATAAGCTCCAAATGTTTATTCAAAATCATAGGAGAAAGAACATAAAAACATAACAAAGACCTACTTCCAACTTTTATGTGCAGCATGACACTTTGTTCACTCTATGTAAACTAAGTCTTCTTTTCAAATTTTTAAACTATCTCTAATGGCCATTACCCTTCAAACTCTTATTCTCACTGCTATGAGGGAGATTGGAAGGTAAAAATCATCCTTCTGTCAAGGATACTTCTTTTTATTTTCTTTATCAAAATGGACGGTTCATGGTGTGATACATATAGTTTCAGCTCGTAAAAATCACCATTGCATTCGCTGATAGCCCTTGACTCCTCTTTCTAGTGAAGATTCCAATAAACTGTTGACTGGGCAATGGCTATGATGAACCTAATGTTGTTATCGACCCCATATTAGACACTTATTCCTGATATTGACTCTTTTCCTTGTTACCTTTAATTCTCTATAGGTTAAATGTTTCCATTGCATGACATTGTTGCGTTGTTACCTTCTTAGACACTGGATTGTATTCTTGAATCCAACCTAAGACTCTGTGGATCCTTTTCATCCTCTTGGTTTCAGGGCGAGTTCTTGGAGCATGACAACATATTCAAGATTTTAATGAGCACGTTAGATTTAGTTACATCTCGTGGCTTCATCTAATGAGATTTTTTGTTACTATGATCTCAGCCAAAGTTTGTAATATTGTCATCTATGTGTTTACTGTTCCCATAGGGTTCATAGTATTGGTTTATTTCTCATTTTGCTGGGCGGATGTTTGGTTTTTGTTGGTGCTAGTATTTTATTTAGGTACTTCAGTGTGTTATTGAGTTACCTTGATGTTTTGACGCCCTCGAATTTGGTCTGTTATTATTGATTCGGAGTGTGGTACTTGCTTCTTTAATTAGTAGTTAAGGTGATTATAAATCAGGGATTGGAAAGAGCTCTAGTAGATTTGATGAATTCAGAATTAATGAATGAGTTTATGTGATTAAGCAATTAGAGAAATCAGAGTGTCCAAAGCTATTCAGGAAGCTTGTACTTATAAAGATATGATAAATATTATGTTTAAGTTACAAGAACTCTCCAATCCTATTATAATGTATGAAAAGGCCCATAATTTGGGATTATTGGTATACCGATTTGTGAATGATATGCTAAGTTAATGTCAAAACTCGTGCTTACACATTTAATTCTAATTCGGTGGCTTCTTGATTGAAACTCGTTCAATTTGAGGAAGCAAGATTTCGCTACGAGTTTACAATGAAATTTGATTTGTATAATGCCATGGTGAGATGCAGAAGGCTGCTTAATCAGGGTCTTGTAGAAGATGCTAGGATGGATATAAAGATTAAATTAATTTTAAGCCAAAGATTAAATTTGTGCTAAAGAAAATGAGCCAATCTGAGGAGAAATACGGGACTAAAGATAGGAAACCGAAAAATGATGAATTAGACATACAAAAGAGTGGTTTGGCTCCTACAGGTTTTGACTTAGTTGCATAAGGACTTATAGTCAAAACAAAGAGGATGCTCTACGATTGAGTTAAGTTAAAGAAGGCACACTAAGCCCATCAGATAAGAGTGTCCAGCATGAGTTGAAAGTGGATCATGGAAACAACCCTCAACTAAAACTAATCATGAGACTATCGGCAAAATGATCTTAATATAGGCCTTTTAGAGTCCATAGTGAAAATATTGGATGCTTCCATGCAAAAGAAGAGCCTTAGGGTAACTTGTATAAGTGGAAGCACAACAACATTGACGGTATTACTATTAGTTGTGTGGAGGAATCTTACAATAATAAGCATGTTGTTTGTCAAAAAAAGTAAGTGAAATGGATGTTGACATTGGTAATATATTTCATAACTCATTCAGGAGTCTTTACAAGAGAATCTAATACAATCCAAAAAGGATGTAAAAGTTTACCGTAAGCATATAGTTGTGAGCAGTAGTACTTGAGGCTCAAATCCACAGGGATGGGGTTGAATTTAGGCTACTACAACTAAAACTTACCCATATTAATTCAACTGAAAGCATTAAATAAAAAAATAGAATCATTCAACTAATAGAAATTGAAAGCAATCAAAACATGATTAAAACTATAAACAAAACAACTATCAAAGAAATTATCAAAACTACTAAAGAAATATAATAAATTCTAAATGAGAGGCAATGGAGAGGAAAGGGATTGCCATATACGCTTAAAAGCTAACAAAGAATATTGAATCTTCAATGGGTGTCAATCATGAAAATTCAGCATCCACCATAAATCAAAGGGAGTAATATAAATTGAATTTGATTGAGATAATTTTTTGAAGAAGCTAAAATTAAACTAAAATTGAAATTACAAAAACTAAATTAAAACTTGAACTTAAAAGTAAAAGTTGAACTAGTAAACTTGAATTAAAACTAAAACTAAAGAAAATTTGAAATTAAACTCAACTCAAAAGAATTCCTAAAAATTACAATAATATCTCAAATTCTAGGAACTAATGTTATAACTAAGATGGTAATAAATTGATGATTTCTAAAATTCAGCCATGACCCCTATTTATACTAGTAGCAACTCTACATGTTATGCACCAGATTTCCTAATTTTCAAAAAAATCTTCCACTCTCCTAATTACAATAGATTTCCTTTTTTTCAAGTAATTTTCCCACCTTCCTAACTGTATCCAACTGTCAATTTCCAATTTCTTCATTGATTTTGAAAGGAACTCCACCGTCATATTTCTTCAATTCCTTACCAGCTTCAATTCTAAACTTTCCCATTTACACATGCTAATCACCATATGATCTACTGGGATTGACTTGGTGTGTTAAAAGAGAATGTGGCGTTGACTTCTAATCAAGGACAAAATTAGGATCGGACTAGGCTTGCACAAGAGCTAGGTTGCCATGCTAATTAATGAAAAAAATCATCTATTCAAACTTCAATATTAGAGCCTTTTCCTCATCCACTTACTATGTACAAAACTACACAAAATCATATTAATGTACAAAATAAGCTCGAAGATAACTAAAATCTAGGTGAATAGAGGTATAATATTTAGTACTTTTGGTGACTAAACGAATGCCCCCCCTGAGATTTTTCTCGTCCTAGAGTAAGCGAAGTAAAACAAAGTATACCTAGAACACCTAACTCACTTTTTTAGAAATTACGGTTGCACTTAGCACGTGCAACAAGCCCTTTAAACCCCTAGGCTCCTCTCAGTGGACAATTATGGTCTCATGAGAGTTTGTAGAAGATATACCCATAAAATTTTTAAAGAAGAAAAGAAAAACATAAGGAAAAATAGAAAATCTTTTTAAAATTTTCAAATATAATCATATGTACATAAGAAAAAACTATAGACATTTGACCTACAAATCACCCTGACAACGCAATATAAGATCAGACAAAAGCATAATGTACATATCAAAACTTTTAATCCCCAAGCATGACATTTAT
>NCQT01153630.1:34434-48882 GCA_002740465.1 Stenocereus thurberi | reverse complement strand
TTACCCATAACCAAAATTTTCTCATCCCCTGTACCATCAAAACCCAAAGAAGGTTCATTATCTTCTTAGACCAAAATACATAAAAATGGTCTCACCTACCCAATGGTCCCTTGACAACATATTTTCAGCACTTAGGTCCAATTTGTCATAATATTTCACTAAGTATATGGAANCAAAAATTGATCATCTATAATTTATTGGAAAGATGATCAAGTCTACTATTAGGATATGTAAATATTTAAGGTAAGTTTTTACATTTGCATTCCTTCAACGGGTGAAAATAAGAACTCCTATATTGTAGGTTTTTACTAGTAAAATTACTCAATTTGGGATAATTTTGGTTCCTACCTAATGATTCCCAATTTGTGCAAGTCGAAGTTTTAATCCTTAAGATGTCTATTTTAGTCTCATGTACTAGAAATTGGTATAGAATTTCAAATTTTAGAGAAACAGAAAAATTAGGAGTGTTCACAAAAATCCAATTTTGGTGTAATCTAGGTTTTGGCTTTATTTATGGTGGTTGAATCTACATTCCTTGGAAATAATAAATATTAAATGAATCTACACCCACCATGCAAGAGGATCCAAGTGACAACACCCCCATTGGTGGCGTAGAACCTTCTAGAAGCTTCCAAGAAGATGGGAGAGAAATCTTAATATTATGGTTATTAGTATCTTAGAATTTTGATTTAATTTTCTAGGATATTTGCAGGACTCTTATTGGCCCATTTGCCTCACTAATGTATCATCTTATCCTTTCATTTTGGGTATTTAAACACCCTTTTCCCTCAATGTAAATGTAGATATCATGAATTGAATGAATTGACGGACTAAAGGTAATTTTTTATCTCAAAAATCTCTTAATCTTTATCTCTATTTTAGAGCAGTAATTTAGAGCCTTACTTTAACATTTACCTTTAGTGGCTTATGACTTCAGGAGAGACATTTGGTTGAAAGTATGCATCTTATTTGGGGTTCTCATTTTAGGCCCTAATCTTACAATCACCTAGATTGTTAGAGAATGAATCCAAAGAGGAACATCCTCTGGTATTGTCATGTTCTTGGTGTTTGTAGATCTTAGAGCTTTAGGATTCATCCTGATCTAATTGGTATTAGAGCTAGAGAGCTAGAGCTCCTCTTTTGGTTGATTGTTCAATCAAAACCCTTCATCTCCATTGGTTTAATAAAAAAAACCTTCACTATCTTCTCGAATCCATCCCGAAAAATCCATACTTTGGTTTCTTAAAAATTTCCTTCATTTGTTCACCTTGGTCAACCATCATTAGTCCACAAAGAACCTCTAAAATAGCCTAGACACCATTTCCAACCAAAACTCAACCTTAAACTTCACACCAAAAAAAAAGCCTCATAATATTTGTAAAAACCGTGAGGATAATCGCCACCACGGTTTGTCTGTGGCTACCCCCACAATTCGTAACAGTGTCTTTACTCCATGATCACTCTTTTTATTCTCCTCGAGATAGCCCACAACCCCTCCATGGTCATTAGCACAATCCATGGTTCCCCATCCTAGTTCTAACCCTTCACTTTTTTCTAAAAATCCTTTGTACCTCTTACCATGGATGATATGAGCCTACTTGAACTTCAAGATCAAGTAAGGGAGCTTAGTGGAAAAATGGCTCAATTGAAGAAGTCTATGAAAGCAGATCCTTGTTTTGATGGTATTACTTTGGATCCTATCATGAATTTGGGATAGATTCAAACACGTGAAGATTATTTTGAGGCAAAAGGATGCTCCAGTGAAGAGAGATTCATGGTAGCTACTCAAAAACTCCCAAGCTATGCCCAATATTAGTTTAAATGTGCTAAGCGTGAGAGAGCTCTTTAAGGTAAGCCTAGACTCAAGACCTTCAGTTGGCTCAAGACCTACATGGGTGTGAGATTCAACCTAGATCGACTCTTTAAAGAAGAACCCTTAAAAGAGGAACTCATTATTGCTCAGAGAAGATCAAGGTTTAAGAAAAACTAATCCTCTTCAAGTTGGGTGAAAAAAGCCCTTAAAAGAAGAAGTGACCTCATTGGTTCATAAGGAAGCAAATGAAGAAAATGAAATCATTTTGGATCTTAAAGAGAATGAAGTCAAATCAAAACCTACCTTAGAGGTCATGCTAACTAGTGCCTCTCAATCCTATGCTTATCCTCTCCGTTATCCTAATTTAGTGAGTGAGGTAACCATTTCAAAAGAAGCTCTAATTTTATTCTCAATGAGTAAATATAGAGGAGAGGTCTTGTATGGAATGTTTCCTTAGAGTGGTTGTCAAGTTTTGCTTATTGGATAATGGTTGTTTGATTATTAGAAGAGTTACCACGACATGATTCCTACAAACACCAAGGGCAAGCATTGGCGTGTACGTCTTTTCCCTACCTCATAAATAAAAACCAAAGGATGGATGTGAGAAAAACCTCTATAAGAGTGAAACCTGGGATAAGAGAACTATTAGTAAGAGCAAGTCTATATTTGCCTTACTCTTGGTTTACTTAAACGTAGGGAGGAAGTAGCACCCTTACACCCCTTAGTTCAATCCCCTGTGAACAAATTTTGGGATGAAACATTTCACAGTCTGATGTCCTCTGATGATTATCATTTATTTTGTAAATGTGATCCCCACCCTCTTTTGATATAAGTTGGGATGAGTATGTTGGGATCTTCAACAAGCTAATGGGTGCTAAATCTTATGCCATTAAATGTTCTCTGATGATTATCATTTATTTCCTAAATGTGATCCCCACCCTCTTTTGATATAAGTTGGGATGCGTATGTTGGGATCTTCAACAGGCTAATGGGTGCTAAATCTTATACATTTAATTGCTTTAAGAAAAAGGGCCCTAAGACTTTCAAGAGCTCTTAGATGTTTAAGAGAGATGGAGTTCTTAGCACATTGGGTATTTTTAAACCCAAAGGGAGTATGAAGTACTCAAGGATGGAGTCCATGGATTTCAACCCCAAGGATTTAACGTCAAATCCTTCTTAAGTGGGGGAGATTGGTACATGTCAACCCCTTTGGCCTTGCACCAAGATGTGAAAACAATCTTACAAACCCAATGGTCCATTGACACCAAATTTCCAGCACTTATACCCAATTTGTCATAATATTTCACCAACCATATGCCTCAAAAAATTATTGATCTATGACTCGTTACAAAAATAATCAAGTTTATTATTAGGATTTGCAAATATTTCAAGTAGATGTTCACATTTGAATTCCCTAAAATGGTAAAAATCGTAACTCCTACAGCGTAGGTTTTTACTGATAAAATTGTTGAATTTCAAAATATTTTAAACCCTACCTAATGATGTCCAATTAATGAAAGTCCATTTTTTCTTAATTTCCTAAGATCTCTACTTTACCCTAACGTCTAAAAATTGGAATTGTGTTTCAAATTTGAGAGAAATGGCCAAAATAGGAGGGGTATGTACAAAAATCTGGTCTCAGAACAATTTGGGTTTTGACTTTATTTGAGGTTATTACAAATGTGTTCCTCATAATGATTTAGTACACCCACTAAAGAAGAGGCTCCAAGTGGAAACACCCCTATTGGTGGTGAGAAACCTTCTAGAAGCTTCAAAGAAGGTGGGAGAGAAATCTGGAAAATTACAGCTACTTATGATTGTCATTATCTTAGAATTTTAATTTATTTTTCTAGGAATCTTATTGATCCACTTGCCCCACTAACGTATCATCTTATCCCCTTATTGTATGTATTTAAAGACCCTTTTCCCTCAATGTAAACTCAAGTTTGATGAATAAAGGAATTAAAAGGCTAGAGGTAATTTCCTCTCTTAAAAATCTATTAATCTTTATTTCTATTTTGGAGTGGTGATTTACCGTCTTTCCTTTAAGATTTGTCTTTGGTGGCTTAAGCCTTTAGTAGAGAGATTTGGTGGAAAGTGTTTTATCTTATTTTGGATTCTCAGCTTTGGGCTCTAATCTCATAATCACATAGATTGTTAGAGATTAAATCCAAAGAGGTGCATCCTTTGGTGTTGTGATTCTCTTGATGTTTATTGATCTTGGGAGCTTGATGATTCATCCTCATCACATTAGTTATAATATTGTCATTATCTTCTCACGTAACTCCCAAATATCTTTGACTCTTTTTTCAGCCTTAACACTTAGCTTTCCCTCTAAGGCTCTTGGTGATAACTCTCTTGGAGTTAAAGGCTCAACTCCATACACTACCTTAAAAGGAGAAAGGTCAGTAGTCTTATAAGATGTATGCAAACTCCACATAAGTTGTAGGAGATCCGAAGTCTAGCACATGAGATGATTAACATCCTTATGAGAGCTCCAAGGGATCTATTGGTGGCTTCAGTTAGGTCATTTGTTTAGGGATGGCATACAGTGCTGTACTTGAGATTTGTCCCCCTTATCATCCACAAGGTAATCCAAAAACGACTCAAATGCTTTGTGTACCTGTCAGACACAATAGATCTAGGAATCGTATATAGCGTTATGACCTCCTTGAAGTATAATTTAGGCACTCGAGTTATATAATTGGTCTTATTGTGGGTTTTGAAATAAGCCATATTTAAGAATCTATTAACTACCATAGAGATTGAGTCTTTGTCCTTTTATATTCCTAGAAAACCCATGACAAAATTCGTGCTCACATCTATCCATGGAGGTTATGGCACAAGTAATAATGTGTAAAGCTCTTAAGGCAAGAAGTGATTCTTAGCCACCTTACAGGTACATCTCCTGCTGATGCCTTGGACATACTTAGGTAATAACAGTGCTCTTTAAGCAGACTAGTTGGCTAGCTCTCACTATAGTGACCAACTGAAGCTCTTCTATGCACCTCTTTAATTAAAAGTTCTCTTGTACCATATTTAGGGATACATAATCTTCCTCTCTTACGTAACAACCCTATAGGCATTAGGTACTCTTCCTTATGCTTATATTGCCACTACTTAAATAGCTCTTTAAAGTCTTCATCTTGCTCATATAAAGCCTTAAAGTGGTCAAAACCCAAAACAAAGGCAAATGTCTCCTTCATAATACAAGCACATAGAAGTATCAATGATAGATACACTGAGCCCGAGCTTGGAAAGACACACCATGAACTCAATGGTAGGGCCCTTACCTACTCTTTCACCGTCGACGAAGGCCCTAAGACTCAGCTAGATCACCAGTTTTCCTAATAAGATATAGAGAAAAGCTAAAGATGTTTAAGAGATAAGGAGTCAAGCTCTACTTTCAAATTCAACAATTGAATTTAATAACATAAGATGTCAACTTTTAAACCATCCTAACATCCCTTGTTTGGTTAGAGTTTTAAGGGTATAGAACTTGATATCCAAGGGTATCAAGTCCCCACCATTCTTTGGGAATTTGATTCCCCCCACTATAAGAGTGGTTTCAAGTCCTATCCTAGAGGGGAATCAACATTACTAATTCCAAAAAATGGAAAAGGATTACTCGTAACAATCTATCAAATCCTATCTGCACAGAAAGAACGAAGAGGAGAAAGAAGAGGAAAAACTAGAACAGCCAGCCGTCGACGAAGAAGACATTGTCGATAACCGCCACTTCCCCAAACCCTCATAACACCTTGAGAGAGTAAAGATGGGGAAGAGAGAGAGAGAGTGAGTGAGAGAGAGAAGGAGAGACTGAGATGGAGCCTCCATTATCTGATGTTGTTGGAGCCGGCAGCTAGCGGAGAATTAAAACAAGGTACTCGAAGGAGGAAGAAGAAGGTTTTGAAGAAGAAAAAAACCCATTGCTCAGATCTTGACAAGAAGGAGAAGGAGAGAGAAGGTGCGGAGATCTATAGTTCATGTTGACCGCTCGCCGGAGAGGAGAAGGCACTGGCCAGAGATTAGAAGAAGTGCCAAAGATAGAGTTGAGGCAGAAAAGACTCACTGGTGAGATTTGAGAACGAGGGAATAGAAACCGTTGAGTCTATGGGACAATCATCAGAGAGAAAGGAGGTGCCGATCATTCATTGGCGATTAAGAAGGTGGCGATCGTTCTATTGGTTCTATGAGGACACAGAAAGTGTCAAGGAATGGAGAAAGGAGGAGAGAGATTACATTTGTTGATATAAAAAAGTTAAAAAAATAAAATAATTGGTATCATTCCATTCCTTTTGAAGAACCAAACATAAGAAATTAAAGAACCAAATTCATTCCATTGCTCTCATATTTCAAGTCTCTTTCCATTGCACTCCACTCTTGGTGAACCAAACGTGCCCTAAGATCAGCTACTAATGGCCAAGTAATGCAATTTTTACCTTGAAATTTAACGTTTGCCTAGCCAACCTGCAAGTGGGCACCCACCAATTTACTATCGGAACAAAGGAATTTCCCTTAAACTTGTGTTGGGTAAAAGATGGTCCTTGAGGTCCCTTATCTACAATTTTAGGGTCAAGTAAAAGTAATATTTTTGGCATATTTTATGACCTTAAACATGCGACAATGTTACTATAAGTTATTATCAAATAACTGTCTAGAAGTGTGAGAGTAACTCATGTCATTGAAAAGACATATTATGAGCTAGAAAATGAGATAATTTACTCCCCAAAAATAAGCACTACGGCTTCAGCAAATAAGGTGGGAATGCACAAGCTTCAAATACAAGCTTATGCATTTAGTTTGACTGAGTCCTTGACATAAGACTTCTTGAACCATTACTTAGGTGGATTAAGTTGTGGATAGCTGAGTTGGTTTAGATATGGGGTTATCTTCATCATGGACCACTGTCATAATTCAAATTACATACAATGAATTGTTTCTACCTATATCCCTCTAGAAGGCTAAGGAAAGAGAATTTCTTGACTTAAAGCAAGGGAAGGGAAGAGTTCTGCAATATGCCTATAAATTCATAAACATATCCCTTTTTTCCTAACTATGTGGCAAATGAGATCTTCAAGATGAATCGACTTAAGTCTAGGTCACATGTGTAACTCCTCTAAAAAATATATGGCACTGCCATATATATACAAGCTCTTAATAAACGGGTGATCTTCTTTGGCAAGTAAGAAAACAAGAGGAAAGGTATTGTTAGCATAGCTATCAAAACTCTTAATTCTATAACAAAAAGCCACAATTGGATGAATCACAAGGTAGACCAACTTGTGGGCCTTCTACATTGAGTTATATATTAGGCTTATAAGAGACATACCATTATGCCAATGAGTACAAATCTACTTAGAAGAATGTTTCTTTTAGATATGGGAGCCATTAGCATTAAGGGATTCCCCCATACTACTAACAATAACTGAGTAAAGAAGGATGGAAAACCAAGGGGAGCCCCAAAGTGCAACCAGGGTCGAGAAAGACATCAATGAAGCCAACCTAACCCACCTTGACCACCAAAGCAGAACCAATAACAGCTACCCAGTCCACTGGCCCGAAATCTAGGGGAAGAGACTATGCCACGAAGAGGGATGAAATTAAGGAAACCCTTATATGGTCGCCAGCACATTCTCTGCCTAATCTCACCTGGTAACACAATTATCTGACTTTGGCTCTAGTCATTCCTTTATTATATGTGGTATTATTAAAATTTTGAAATTAGTCCATTTCATCGGATCTCCAGCTATATCTACCGCCATACCTACTGAGGACTCCATGTGATATACGAAATTATTTAAAGGATATCATATCTTAATAGCTAGCTAAGAATTCTTCATTAACTTATATCACTTTCACTTGAATGATTTTGATGTAATGTTGGGCATGGATTAGCTATCAAAATATCATACTGAAATAGACTGTCTCAAGTGAAAGGTGACCTTTAAAAAGCCAAATAGGGTATTGTAGTGCATAAAGAGGCTAATTTGAAACTTGAAGAGAAGGTAATCACAACATTGAAGGAACACAAGCCCTTGAACTGAGGATATGAGCTCTACCTCTATAATGTGATTGACTCTACGACACCCTAACCGTCAATAAACAACATCCCCATCGAATATGAGTTCCTTAATTATTTATTTTTTAAAGAAGGCCCTTGGTATGCCTCCGCCACATGAAGTTGACTTCTATATTGATCTGGCCGTTGGAGCTGCCATTATCTCGAAAGCCACCATATCAAATGGCCCCAACAAAGCTCAAGAACTCAAAACTCCACTTAAAGAACTTCTCAAAAAGCAGTCTATCAAGCTAAGTAACTCCCCTTAGGGAGAACCAGCGTTATTCATGAAAGAATAATGGTAGATTATGACTGTACATAGACTACAAGTAGTAGATCATTATCTAAAATCGATGCCCTTTACCCCAAATTGATGATCTTTTGATCAACGATGGGGGAGCTGTAACTTTCTCAAAGACAGATCTTAAATCTGGCTATCACCAACATTATATTAAGAAGAGGACATAGTAAAAACTACCTACTGAACCTAATATGGGCACTTCAAATTTGTTATGATACATACCTTTTGAACTCACCAATTTCGTAGTTGCTTTCATAGATTTAATGAAACTAGTCTTCAAGCCATACCCAGATTAGTTTTTGGAAGTTTTCACGAATGTCATACTCGTATATTAAAGAACTCGTGAAGAGTATAAACAACATTTGAGGACTATCATAGAAGTATTAAGGATGAATGAACTATGTGCTAATTTGATGAAGTGTGAATTTTGGTTAAGGCAAGGAGCTTTCCTACGTTGTATGGTGCCTAAGGGTTGAGTATAAGTGGATGCACAGATAGTAGAGGCAATTACCCAATAGCCTATACCAAAGAACATAACAGAGGTACTGAGTTTCCTAGGGTTGGGTGAGTATTATCAAAGATTTGTTTGAGATCTCTCCAATATAGCAATGTCCCTTGTCAACTTAAATAGGAAAATTATGAAATATGGGTGGACAAAACATGTAAGGAAGTCTTTCAGACCTTAGGAAGAGGCTCACATTTACACCTATATTGGCATTTCGTCTTGAACTAAATAATTTCTGGTGTATAGTGATGCATCTCGTGATAGCTTCGTGTATGTGTTAATGCATAAGGGCCGACATATAGCTTATGCACCTCAACCACTAAATACTCATGAGAGGAATTACATACCCATGGGCCAAAATTGGCAACTATGGCTTTCGCTCTCAAAATCTAAAGGTTTTATAACCAAGTGTGTGTCCCCTGGAGCGAACAAATTTTACAAGGATCCCAAACAAACATTTTAGTAGAGAAACATGAAATAGGAAGTAGCTGAATATACTTCTAAATGCTCGACTTGCTAACAACTGAAGGTAGAACACCAATGCCCTATGGAACTCTTGTATCCATTAGAGGTCTTTGGGTAAGAATAGGATTCAATGCCAATGGATATCGTTATTGAGTTATTGAAAATATATTGAAAATAAGGAGTAAGAACATTGTCATTTGGGTTGTTGCTGATAGGTTGACCAAGACTACACATCTCATATTGACTGCAAATGCTTAGACTTTAGATCAACTTGCTCATGCTTATCTAGAGGAGATTGTTCACCTACATGGCATACCTCGTTCTATAGCCTTTAATTGAGACACAAGGTTCCAGATGGAATTTTGGCATAAACTCAAACAAGCATTTGGGACCAAACTAAACTTCAACACTAGCTTTCATCTTGTTAGTAATGGTCAGAGACAACATACAATCCAAACACTATAAGACATGCTACATGCCTGTGCTTTTTCTTTAAGGAGGCATAAGATGAGTAGTTAGTGCTGATTGATTTCTCCTATAATAACAGTTACCATTCTAGCATGTGAATATCTACATTTGAAGCATTGTATAGTATGAGGTACAGAACTCCCTTATACTGGCAAGAGACCAATGATGCTCTTATCATTAGACTTGAACTAATTTACACAGAAAATTCTAGTGATGTAGAGAAGGATGAAGGTAGCTCAGAGTCATCATAAAAGCTCATCATAAAAGCAATGCAGACAAGCGATGCAGACCTTTGAAATTTGAGGTCGATGACTAGGTAATCTTAAAAGTCTCACCCACTAAGGGTGCCATGTGATTCTGGCAATCAGGCTAGCTCACCCAAAGGTATATTGGCTCTTATCATATCGTAAAGCGAATGAGAGAAGTAGTGCATTGATTACAACTACTAGGGGAGCTCTCAAGGCTTTATAGTGTATTTCACATGCCCCAGCTATGTAAGTACAATCTTGACCCATCACATGCAATCGAGTTAGAACCTCTGCAGCTTTGGGGAGATTTGACCCATGCGGAGCAACAAATAGAGATCTTCATCACAGATTGAAGCAGGTATGGAAGAAAATAATCCCACTAGTGAAGATCCTTTGGGCTAACTACACCATGTCTAAGGCAACCTGTGAATCAAAGCAAGTGATGCAGCGTAAATTCACTCATTTGTTTTGTAGACTAGATATATGTGGAGTTTCACAGATAAAACTTCTTTTAAGAGATGTGAGATGTAAAAGCCCATAAATTTAGGTTTTATAGACTGAAATTATTTGTCAACCGATGGGAACAAAACTTTTTTTAAGGGCCTAGATTGTAAAACCTAAAAAATTCATATTTGCAATTAATTTATTTAATTTCGGGAATTATACAGTTGGCTTGAGTTCATAGGTTAGGAAATTGGTGTTGGATCTTAGTGAAATAGGGATTAAGCTATGCCCATCTCTCAATCTAGCCCTAGCCAACCTTTAAAAAAAAACAAAACAAAAGAGGAATAAAGAACAAATTTAGCTTATTTCCCACCCATTTTAAAATTTACATGTCAAAAATCTTTGATCATTTGGAATGAATCTTAAAATCTCCCAAAGACTTCTCTTGATAGATCAACATACCCACACTCCCCTTTCTTAGAGCGAAGGGACTAGCTAGAAAAAGAAAAAAAATTAAGGCAGAAGCTGCAGACACCCCCCGACCAAAATATTATTTTCTTCCCTCACCCTCTCACTACAAGAAAAATAGTTGCCTTTCGCAGTTAAAAATCCCCCTAGCCACCCATGCATTCGTGATGACAAGTGTTCCTCATACTTAGTTTAATTATACTATAAATGCCCTAACTCCTAATCATATAATTAGCCTGAATGAGTTGGTCATCAATAGCCAACAAGATAGAGGATACTGGATTAACGTATTACCACCAGCCTGGAAGGAACAAGTCCTAACTAATTAGTATGCTCAATATTGACATAATAACATCTCATTGTACACAACCTGCACATATTTGACCCCTAAAGACGGATTTATAACCCAGCTAGATGCTTCTGTTATACCTCACAAGTCACAGCTTAGAGAGATGTCAGTATGAGCTTTGTTAAACCCCATTGGTTAACTCCTCGCTTCACTTGCGATGCTCAATGCAGAGCTTTTCAAATACCTAACCTAAAACATGAAAACACAAATTATCAAAGAGTGAGCTAAGGCTCATTATGTTCACCCCCATGTCGTAAAAATTAAAGCTCATTTTTCAGTGAGCAGTAGCATTGCAATTCATTGTAGTTTAAAATCAGGGAGAGAGAGATTTACATTAAAACTGTTACTGCTTATTTTCTAAAAATAGAAACCAAACTGATGACTTTGTATGTACGTCGTGATCATTGAGTAGATGTACATCTACCAGATCGATCGAATAGCCTGGCCTAAGGCTACGTGAGTGAACTGAAGTGCATCAGCTCTGATAATTGATATCTAGTAGGTCCACTAGATTTTGTGGTAAAACAATGCTTGAAAATGGTTCACTAAACCACTATACATTTGAGAGTTTGCTATGTATAAAGATTTGTGAATTTTAGAAAAGTACAGGCAATAGACGTACCTGAATCTTGTTTTAAAAGCTTTCTCCCTTTTTGTAAAAAAGTCATTTTGGCACAATAACGACGAAAGTGGTCTCGCTTTTGTTTTAAATGGACTTTTTATTATCAGTAATATACTGATAGCTTTTGTTCTTACAATTTTATTTATAGAAATTCCATAGCCATACTTGGTATATTCTTAATTATCTGCATCTCTCAATTAGTTTTCTTAACAACACGTAAACCTTAATTTTACCTTTACCATTGATTCTTGCAGTTAGTCATATTGCGTCCTCTCTTTCGTATTATTGTTGCTATTATCATTACTGTTTATTTATTTATTGTCAATTTTAATGTTAATATTGGTATTATTAGCAATAGTATTATTACCACCATCATCATCGTCATCATCATCATTATCATCATCATCATTATTATTATTATTATTATTGTTGTTGTTATTATTATTCTTATTATTCTTCATAGTTATTACTAACATTTCCATTTCTAACCTTGATAAATTAATAGCTAGTTAGCATAATGGGGTTACNNNNACAAATGTCTGATCCATAGTAACCTTGTTGTCAATTTTATGAACACATTCTCGATGTCAAATCAAGCTGTTATCTATTTAAAAATCTCAACTAGCTTTTGATTGCCCTTTTAGTCAGTTTGAGTTGCAAAACATGTGTCATTCTCAATTCACTCAGGCATGAATGAAGCTTCACCATTACTTTGAACCATTATGGCTACATAGTTTCACATTCAAACGCCACTCGATTTCCCTAAATATACCTTCCAAAATTTATATTTAATTAGCTAGTTTCAAAGTCCAAAAATAGCTCTTTCTCTTCTTCCTCCATCCTCGACCTCACTTTATCTCAACCTTTTTCATGGCAAACACCCACACACATACAACATTAATTTCTTCCTAACTTCAACAAAACCCCTTGTAGTTCAACTCAATCACTCATATTAATTTAATTTTACAATATACATTCAAGACCTTAGCAACCCCCAAATTTCAATCCTAAATATTACTACAAATGAAACTTAATTTCCACATATCAATATTTATCCAACTAAAGGAACACATTTGATAATCAAGTTCAAGGGTAAAATGGAATTTAATAAAAACTTAGGATTTTACCTCTAAAATCCCGAGAACAACATCCACAAGGGGAGGAGAAGGTAAGTGGCAATGGTTGTTGGCCGGCGACTACCGGCGAAGGTAAACGGCGGCGCAAGTGGCACCCTAACTCACAGTGGCTGGTCGAGGTGAAGTTGAGCAGATAGAAGGGGGGCTGGCCCTAGAGCAGAGAAGGGGAAGAAGGAAATGGCTAGTAAAATAAAATGAAAAATCGAAGGGGGTTGTTTATGCATAGAAACCAATAGGAGAGAGAGGGATGAAAGGATTGGCTTTCAAAAAAAATAAAAGAGAGGAGTAGGGCTGGGTGCTGATGGCGGTGGAAGGGAGGCTTGCTTAAATTTTTTAAAAACAAAAAACTCCAGGATATTAGGACTCTCCTTGATGCGGAAGCTTTTACATGAATCTTGCCTACTAAGTGTTATCCACGAATGAGGTGGCTACTGGACTCAGCAAGGGGGTTCACACCGCAAACGCAAATCTCAGTGATGGCTAGATTAGTGTCAGGGAGATGGTAGTGAGTATATCTGATCTAAGAATGTTTGCTTCTCAACTGTCTCTTTCCTGATCTGATTACCCCATTTTACAATATCACAAAGCTTGTAATGGTATCATGGAATTGAATTAGCTTATTAATACTAAATTAATCATCTTGGAACTGCCAAATCAATGGTGATTATGGTGTAATTATGTGTGGGATTAAGTGATTGTTACTTCTTCGGTCAACGAAAATAAATTCTTTTTTATTTTCATCTCATTTTCCCAGCCCTTTTTCCAAAAAGGGAATTCCTCTTCTGTTTTGCAAATGATATTGGCTATCTCGGGTAATCTCGTTAATTTGAAGGAGAAAATTACCTATTTCACCTGCATTTAGTAATGCACATTTTTGTATTTTATTTGTTTATTTGTTTATTCACGTCATTGTTTTATTTACATAGCATGAGTGAACAAATTATAATAATTATTCCTCATTATTGTCTTCCGTGAAAATATGGCTTCTAATCATATTTATTGATATGCTAACTTATATTTATTTATAAGTATCAAATGATTTTCTACATAGTATTGCCAAGCTTTCCTCGAGGCCACTTTGACATTTCAACCTGAAATTATATAAATACTCTGAACATCGAATTTAAATGCGGCACGTAACTTAGTTAAATTGAAAGTAATAAAAGTAACTAACATGAATTAGCTTTTTTTATTAAAATTTGTAGAAAATCCATAACCGTACTTGATATATTCTTAATTATCGGCATCTCTCAATTAGTTTCCTTTACAACACGTAATCCTTAATTTTACATTTATCGTTGATTCATGAAGTTAGTCATATTATGTCCTCTCTTTCGTATTATTGTTGTTATTATCGTTACTATTTATTTATTTATTGTCAATATTAATGTCAATATTGTTACTATTAGCATTAGTATTATTCCAATCATCATTATTACTTCTATTATTATTATTATTATTGTTGGTGTTGTTGTTGTTGTTGTTGTTGTTGTTCATGGTTATTGCTAACATTTCCATTTCTAACATTGATAAATTGATAGCTAGCTAGCTTAATGGGGTTAGTTTTA
>NCQT01153351.1:8779-30416 GCA_002740465.1 Stenocereus thurberi | reverse complement strand
CTAATTGTGCCCACAATTTTATTTAATTCTTTTGGGTTTTGTTCTTTCTCGAACATATTCTGTAGTTCTTTAAGAGTGTACTGCTTATACTCCATCTTCTTCCTCTTTTTCTGCTTTTTCAGCTAATTTTTTACATAATTTTTCTCGTACTTCTTTTTGGTTATTGTATCATGCAAAGGAAATGGATTCTTGTTTTTTGGATTTTGGAAGGGATATTGGTGCTGAAATGGGGTGCTAATACTAGAAGTCTCTTTTTTCACTATGTCTTACTTCATTAACTAAAGAAAGGTGAATTACAAATAATTGTTTCTTAAGCTCCTTGACTTCGGTTTTAATTTTAGCTAATTCTGCCTTTAATTCTAAAATTATATCAATTATATAGTTTATGTGAGGTGCTACTGAAGCAATGCCTTTGGGTGAATGAACAATGTGACAATAATTCAATCTCGGGCAAGTAGGCGATGATTCAAGCATTAATCATAGTTAATTAGCTTAATTAATCATTAATTATCTTACTTATCTTATTTTGTTTGGTGACGTGGCTCTGATACCACTTGATAGAGGGCTTTGAATAGTATGTATAAGAAAAATTACACATGGATAAATTTTAGATTTTCCAAAGCAAGTTTTAAGAATTTGGTCTAAAATGCAAATATGAAAAGTTTAAGGCTAAAATGAAAATGAAAATTGTGTGCGGTCCCCTTAAAAATAGTTTCAATAAATATTGCCTCTTTTAAGTTTATTTTAATAAAATGGCCTCCTAATTATAGTTTTCACACAAAGTATGGTATCTAATAGTGATATTTCCCTTAGAATGAGGTAAAGAAACAAAATAAATCTCAACTAGGCGATGAACACCATCTAATTGGGCCTATTGGGCTTTTGGGGTCTTTTAGCATTTAGTGGGCATCTTTGGGTTTAAATGTATGGGTTAATAGAGGTTGGAAAGTTTTAGGCGTCTTTATTTCTAAAATCCTAGGTTCCCAAGTCTTATTATCAGTTTGTCATCATCAAACATTTTATAAAAGAGAGGCAATTTTAAGTTTTCTACAGTTAGCCCCCACCTTGACCAATGTTGAGTAAGGCAAAGATCAACGCAGATAGAATTTGTGTTACCTATTTGGTGCTCTCTTCTGACCTTTTGCCAATAGAGTGGCTTTGAATTGACCTTTTGTTGCCTATCAGACCCTTCGTGCAGCCTAGCGTACCTTCTATTGGTAGGCAGGTTCTGAATGGTTGACCGTCTGCTAGTCCAGCGAACCTCTTGCCGCTCTAGTGGCCCTTTAGTATAGCGGTTTTGAATTATTAACCTTTTACTAGTCAAGTAGACCTTCACTAGTCTAGCAGTTATGAATGGTTAATCTTTCCCCGGGTTAGTAGATTATTCATCTGTCGAGGGGTTCTTTTCACTAGCCTAGTGGATCTTTCGTCAATCTAGAGGAGCTTAATTTGGACGTGTGAAAGTCTAAAGCCTTGTGGCTATATCCTTTTGAACTTGGGTACTTCTAAGCATGAAGACATGTAGCTAAATCTCTATAAACTTAGTGGCATTTTGGCCTGAAGACCTACAACCATATCCTTGTGAAATTCATATGGGCCAGGCTGGGCTACAACTTGTCTCAACCATAACTTTATCATCCAAGCTCCGTACAAGCAATTCTTTTTTTCCCTAAAAGATAAAGTGTTTATTATCTAATGTAGCTAAGTTTGTAATTTTTGAATAAGTCTAGAAGAGAAATAGCAAACAGGTAACATTTTTCGCATAAATCCTAATATTTGAATCATGTCTTTAGTTGCATGTAGAAAATACATGTATGATATGTTATTAGAAAGATAATCAAAGAAGAATATCAATTTCTACTCAATGATTTTATGCAGCTTAGACTGAGGTTAAAAATACGGAATAAATCTAAACTAGATGCCAGACATCGTATATTTGGGCCTGTTTGTGCTTTTGGGTTCTTTTAGACTTTAGCGGGCATCTATGGGTTTAAATGTGTAGGTTAAGGGATTTTAGCACATTTTATGGCTACTCATATTCAATATCTGGGGTCCCCAAGTCTTATTGTTGTTTGGTCATCATCGGGCATTTTATAAAAAGGAGGCACTTTTTCGTTGTCTACAATTAGTCCTATTTTGATTGTGTCTAAGTAAGGTAAAGGTTAAAGTAGATAGCATTTGTAATTACATGTCTAGTGCTCTTTATTGGCCTTTCGATATTTTGGCAATCCTAAATTTACCCTTCATCAGCTAACTGGACCCTTCCCTAGTCTACTGGTTTTAAATGGTTTAGCTTTCATCGATCTATGAGTTTTAAGTGGTTAAGCCCATTGCTGGTCTACTGGTTTTGAATGGCTGAGCCTTCCCCATTCTAACATACCTTTTGCTTGTCCAGTGGACCTTTTGTGTGTCCAATAGTTTTGAATTATTGGCCTTTCACTAGTCTAGCAATTTTGAATGGTTGACCTTTTGCTTGTTTAGCGATTATGCATTGCTGACCTTTCATCGATCTAGGAGATTATTTGCCGGTTGAGAGGACTTGTTCGATAATCTAGTGAACCTTTCGTCAGTCTTATGGGTATTGATGTTGGTGAAGTGAGAGCTTGAAGACCTATAGGCAGATCCTTATGAGCTTGGTGGCGTCTAAGGCAGAGTGCTTGTAGCCAGATCAATGTGAACTTAGTGGTGTTTAAGCCTGACCATGGCCAGATCCCTATGAACTTAATGATGTGAGATCCTACATACCTCTAGCTAGATCCCTATGAACTTGCCGGTATGAGAGCTTAAAGGCCTATAGCCAGATCCATGTGAACTTGATAATGTGATCCTTGTGAACTAGGTGGCGTGATTGCCTAAAGACCTATATCCGGATGCCAGTGAATTTGATGGTATGGATCCTAAAGATATGTGGATAACCCAACACTAGGAACATAGATGGGATACTTCTTCCAATTACCCGACCTGGTTCCTGGCTGTTTTCGGCCAAAACCCAGCCGGCTTTTCGGAGCATGATTGGGCTTTACCATGTTTTGATCGTAACGTTGCTATTTGACCTTTGTTTTAAGTGATTCTTTCTTTTACGGAAATGCTATTGAGTCAAATATCTAATATAAGGGACTGAATAATTTTCTGTGCAAGCCCCAATGTTCAAACTTATATCTTTTCTATTGGTTGTTAAATTTTGGCATATAATATGTCATAAAAGGCTTATTCAATGCAGAGTATCAACATCTAAACTAGATAAATTTATACATCTAGAATAGGGTAAAAAAACAAGATAAATCTTAACTAGAAATTGAACACCATCTATTTCGGCCTGTTTGGGCTTTTAGGTTCTTTTAGCCTTTAGTGGGCATCTTTGGGGTTGGATGGATGTTGACACATTTTAAGCTCTTTAATTTTAACATCCAGGTTTGTTATGTCTTATTGACAATTTGTCATCATCAATTGTTTCCTAAAATGGAGGCACGTCTTAGTTATCTACCATTAGCTGCCAGTTTGACCGAGCCTGAGTAAGACAAATGTCAAAGTAGATAGCATCTGTGCATACCAGTTTAGTGCTCTATTTTGATATTTCGTTGGTCTAGTAGTTTTAAATTGACCTTTCACCAGCCCAGCAAGCCTTTCACTGATCTAATGTAGCTTTTGTCTATCTAGCATTTTTTAATTATAGATGTTTCACCAAGTCAGTGGACCCTGTGTTGGTCTAGTGGTTCTGAATGGTTGACCTTTTGCCAATCTAGCACACCATTCGTCATTTGAGAAGACCTTTTTCTAATCTAGCAGACCTTTCACCAGTCTCATAGATCTTGATGTTGTGGAATGGAAGCCTGAAGCTTTGTCGCTAGATCCTGATGAACTCGGTGGCTTCTAAGCTTCAAGAGTTGTAGCTATTTCCCTATAAACTTAGTGGCGTTTGCCCGAGGATCTGTAGGCAGATCCCTGTGAGCTTGATGGTGCAAGAGCCTAGAGATCTATAGCGAAATTCTTAACCTAGTGGCTTATTTTTTAATAAGGGTGGAAAATGATAGAAGTGAAATAACAAGCAGGTATCATTTTCAGCGCAAGCCCCACTATCGACTTATATCTTTCCACTTCTTATTGAACTTTGCTGTATAATATGTCATTGGAAAGCTTATTCAATGAAGAATATCAATGTCTAAACTACACCTTAGAATGTGGTAAAAATACATATTAAATCTTAACTGGACGCCTCACACCATCTACTTCGGCGTGTTTGTGCATTGGGTTCTTTTAGCCTTTGGTGGGCATCTCTGTGTTTGGATGTGTGGGTTAAGAGATGTTAGAACATTATATGGCCGTTCATTTTCAATATTTGGGGTCCCCAAGTCTTATTATCGATTTGCCGTCACTGGATAATTTATGAAAAGGAGGCACTTTTTAATTATCTATAGTTACCACCCATTTTAACTAAGCCTAAGTAAGGTGACGCTCAAAGTAGATAGCATTTTTCCTTATAAGTTTAGGGCTCTTTGTTAACCTTTCTCTAGTCTAGCAGTTCTAGATTTACCTTTCACTAGCCTATTAGACCCTGGTCGTGTCTAGCAAACCTATTCCCTACCTATCGTCTCTGAGTGGTTGACCTTTTTCCAGTCTAGTGGACCTTTTGGTGGTCTAGTGGACCTTTTGGGGGTCTAGTAGTTCTAAATTGTTGACCTTTCACCAAAATCGTCATGCCCTTCGCCTATCTAGCAATTTTGAATGCTTAACCTTTCTACTGTCTAGCGGTGCTGAATGGTTGACCTTTCATCGGTACAACAGATTATTCATCAGTACAGAGGACTTGCTTTGTAATTTAGCAAACCTTTCATTGGTCCTGTGGATCATGGTGTGGAGTGAGAGCTTGAAGACCTATAGCCAGGTCCTTGTGGACATGGTGGTGTTTGAGCCTGAAGACTTATAGCCTCCTACCTGTAACTTAGTGGCATTTAAGCCTAAAGAGTTATAGCCAGATCCTTGTGAACATCATAGTGTGAGCCTAAAGATCTCTAGCAAGAGCACTGTGAACTTAGTGGCGTGAGAGCTTGAAGACCTGCAGCCAGATCCCTGTAAACTTGATGATGTGATCCCTGTGAACTTAGGATGTGAGAGCTTGAGGGGTTGTACCCAGATCCTTGTGAATCTGATGGTGTGGGAGCTTAAAGACATGTAGCTAGCTTAATACTAGGAATTCGGCTGGGATACGTCTGCCAGTTACCCACCTGGTTCCTGGTCGATTTAGGCTAGAACCTCACTGGGTTTTTTGGGCAAGGCTGGGCTCTAATATGTTTGCGCCATAACTTCGTCATCCAACCAACTTTTTAAGTGATTCCTTTTTTTTCCTAAAATATTGTTGAGTCAATTATCCAATGTAAGTGACATAATAGTTTTTGAATAAGTATGGAAGAAGGTACAATGGAAATGGCGAATATGTGTCATTTTTGATGCAAGCCCTTATATTCATGTTATATCTTTTCTGTTGCTTATTCAACTTTGGTATATAATGTTTCATTAGAAATCTTATTCAATGAAGAACATGAATGTCTAAACTTCATAAATTTAAGCACCCTAGAATGGGGAAAAAATATAGAACAAATCTCAAACATGAAACCAAACACCGTCTATTTATGCCTGTCTGGGCTTTTAGGTTCTTTTAGCCTTTAGTGGGCATGTTTGCACTTGGATGGGTGGGTTAATGGGTGTTGGCACATTTTAAGGCTTTTCAATTTTAATATTCAGGGTCCTTATGTGTTATTGTCAATTTGTCATCATTGGGCATTTCCTAAAAACAAGGCACCTTTTAGTTGTCCATCATTAGCCCCCAGTTTGACTGAGCCTGACTAAGGCAAAGGCTAAAGTAAATAGCATTTGTGCTTACCCGTTTAGTGCTCNATTTGACCTTTTTATGGTCTAGTGATTTTAAATTGACTTTTCACCGGTCTGGCAGACCTTTCGCCAATCAAAGCATTTTCGGATGGTTGATCTGTCGCTAGTTTAGTGAACCTCTCACTGGTCTAGTGGAGCTTTTATTGATCTAGTGGTTCTAAATTATTGTCCTTCTGCCGCTCTACCGGACCCTGCACTAGTCTATCGATTATGATTGGCTACCCTTTCGCTTGTCTACTAGATTGTTCGCCAGTTGAGTAGAACTTTTCGCCAGTCCAGCGGACCTTTGACGGGTCTAAGGGAACTAGATGTTGGTGGCATAGAAGCCTAAAGACTTATAGCCAGATCCTTGCGAGCCTAGTAGCTTATAAGCCTGAAGACCTATGGATAGGTCCCTGTAAACTTAGTGGCATTTGAACCTAAAGGCCTGCTGCTAGATCCATGTGACTTCGATGGCACAGAACCTAAACACATATAGCCAGATCCCTATGAACTTAGTGGCCAGAGAGTTCAGAGCCCTATAGCTAGATTCTTATGAACTTGATAGCGGGAGAGCCCAGAGACTCATAGGNNGGTCTTTGTGAACTTGTGACACATCGCAAGCATACCAGTATTGTAGTTTAGATTAAATATCATTCCCACAGAGAACAATTATATCCATTGAGCTTTATCCTTCTGAAATGCTAACCAAATTAAGTGTTGAGTTGGGTTATTTTTCTAAAACTAATATATTGCTAGATGTATGCTAATTACCATTTTATGACTTCTATCAATTAAGAACGCCGAGAGATTGTCTCAGCTACAACAAATTAGATCCAATAAACTGTGTGAGTGCTTTATTCTAATTTGGATTAATCAAAGGATAAAAATAATGCACAATTCAATTCTTTCTTTCAAAACAAATTGAATTATTTAGACTAATCTAATCTCCGTTCTTTCAAAGGTTGTTGAATTAGCCCAAATTAAGGGTATATATTGTCTATTTTCCTCTAAACATGCAATATTCTCTCAAAAATTACTATGTTAAGTCTAATCTTGTCGATCCAATAGCGGATTTCATCTTTCAGTACTTCACCCAACTATTTAATGATTTGCAAGCAAGTAAATTTAGCCGAAATTACTCACAATATTCACAGCACAAGATAGATTGAAACATACTAAACAGATAAAGCACAATATATTGATAAAAATTAAGAATCTAATTCCAATGTTTGCTAACAAATTCCTAGACTAGAGGAAAACTACTCACAAATGATTATTAAACTAATAAAAGAGATTAAACTAAGCATCAGAATAGCCTAGAGCAATTCAAATGGAGTCCAAAGAGTGAAGAAAGAGAAGATTCTTAGCAACAATGGAGTTCTTTGATGATTCTTCAATCTTAAAGCCTCCGACTTGTAAATGCCTTCCTTTAAATCTTCTTGGTGCTCCAAAAATGATAAAAACCCTAAGGTATTTTAGAGATTTTTGATAGAGAAAAATTAGGTTTTCTTTCCTTGCAATGGAGTGCGCCTAATTATAGTAGCCGCCAAGCATTCTGAGCCGTAAAACCAAGGAAAACGAACAGTTGTGGTAGTTATAGGCCTGCTAAAGACCGTGGCCTTCACCACACACAGTTTGAGAAGGCCTCTGTCTCAGTTGTTTCCTATTCTTCTTTCTCTTCATGGGTATACTAGGAGGGGACACCCATGGTGACTCAAAAAATCATCAATTAAGGGTCAAGGATCGGTCAACGAGGTCTCAAAACCTGCAGAAATAATAAAGAACTATAGCTAAGCGTAAAACAGAAATTTGAGGTATAAATTGCAACATAAAGTTCACAAGTTGCCTAAGAATGCAACAAAATGACAGAAAAAATGACATAAACTATAAGCACTTATCAAACTTCCCTATCCTTGAATCGTTGCTTGTCCCTTAGCAACTATGAAATCGGAACTATATTGAGCAACCATCTCAAGTAAACATCAGTAGCATCATCAATAGCCAAGTCGACAAAAGAGTTAGCCTAAAAGTGAGTTAAACCATTACGAGATAAGAGAATGAAGTTTTCAAAATATAAGTAGAGATTATCCCATCAAATATTGAATCAACTACCCAAATCAACTTAGGCACTCACGTTGGCACATGCAATAGGTAGAGCTAGAAGAATCAGTAGATCCTCAATTTAGTAATGAAGCACTTATCACTCATTCATTTTAAGGTATAATTTGGTTCTCTCAAATCTCATTTCAAAGAATTAAATCTTCCATAAGCTTGTTAAGACTCTCCAATTCTTCATCGCTAGAAGGAAAAACACACTAAGCAATCATGAGGACTTGAATAGAGTTGTAACAGAGCCATTGGTAAAGATTTAGAGGGGAGCAAATATTTTGGGATTGTGGAGCAAAAAGGCAAAGACTAAGAGAAAAATTATTGCCTCCAACTCTCTCACAAAATAAACTCCTTAAATCTTAATATATCAAAGTCACAAACAAATCCCCTTAGTTGGCTCAAAATTGAGAGATCGTGTTGACGTAATCCAAATGCCAAAATCTTTTATTTCACTTTTTTTTGTGGCTTTTCTTTTTTTTCCCCTTTTTTCATCTTTTTTTTTTTCATTTTTTCATCTCATTTCTAGGAGAATGATGATGGCACAGAACATTAAGTGCTTTTCAACACTTCTCAACCAACTCACAACAAACAACCCAATTACGACTAAGGAAAATCATACATGGAGCTATCAAATACCTTATTATATCCAAACAAATCATACCTCAATTAATCATCCACAAACCACTCCCAATCAAGAAATGGAACTCTATAATCCTAGCTAAAGAAGGTAGGAAATGTATTTTGTGAAGGGCTATATTAGAGGTTCACATAAAAAAAAAAAAAAAACAACATCAAGGCTCAAAGGGGGTAGCAAGGGGTAAATAATGCTTAATAGGGGTGCCTATTTGATCAATGTAGCTCATGACTTCAAATAATGTGTCAATCATGTTTCCTAAATGTGTATGCTAAATGTGATCTTGGACAAGAGTCAAACTAAGATCTAGAGATTTAGAATATAGGAAGATTCACTCGTGAAAAGAAATAAGAGACTAAAATTAATGAATTACTCTGCTCAAGCTCAAAGCCTTACAGGACACTGCCAAAGTACAACTAGTTCATTGAATCTGACATGCCAAATATTCTTGCAAAGTGTCATTCGGCAATCAACTCAGTTTTAATCTGATGGTCAAATTAAGAAACACATTTTTAAAAACTCACAATCAAACATTTTTATTCACAAGTAGGCATAACTAGAAGGTCAAATCTAAGCTAAAGAAAACTACCTAGTCTAAAGACTTCATCATTGGACCATTTTTACCTTATTTTTTCTCTTTTTTTTCCTTTTTTTAATTTTTTTGGTTTTTGGTGTGCATGCAAAACCTAATATGTAAAAACTAAAAACCTAAATGTTCCTCAAACAGAAAGAAATCCACTACAAAACAATATGGTTTTTGCCAACATGGATAGTTGTGTTGCAATAAGTACATTTGCTGTTGGTAAAACCTTATACCAACTAATATTGGTCTATTGCTAGATTGTCGATAAAAAGAGTTGATGGTGTTAGTTTTACCAGCAGATATTGTAATCTGCTGCAATTTCTCCTTAATACCAACAGAATGAATCTGTGGGTGAATGTCATCGTGTTACCAACAGAGGCATAATATGTTGGTGATGGCAAGTGTTACCAACAGATGCTTCTGTTGGTACTAAATCAATTGGTGACATAAATTATTCACCAATGTACTATATCTGTTAGTAATTCTTTCTTTTTTCCGTCTTTTTTATCTTGTCCAACAAAAAGATCTATTGGTACCACTATATACCGCCAAAAAAGAATTTCCATCAAGCTGCAATATGTTGGTAATTCTGTTCCTTCCCGTACCTCATGATTCGAAATATCTACTGCCAATAATCCATCCATTCAAGTGGGAACCATTTTTTCCAACAAATACATCTACACAAAATCAAACCTATGGGTTCAATAGTTATCAAAAATAGAAGAATCAACCCAAATAAAAGCACAATGTTATTTAAAAGTTTTTAAAAGTGCTATGCATTGGCTAAAAGTTCATAACAAATAAGTACATAACTCTAACAATTTCTTCCATTGAAATTAAAGTCCAAACTATAAGTGCAAACTCATAAACATTACTTGGTCTACCCAAAAGATAAGTCAAGACAAAAGTTGACCACACAGGAGAACTCAAACTATGACTCATCATTTTGTTCCTGATCATCAACTTCTTCGGCATTTTCTTCTTTAAATGCATGACCATTTTCATTGTCATCATCAATATCCTCATCTTCCTCAAATGAAGAAAGAGCATCCGCTGATATTCCCTATTAAACAAGCATAAAAGCATAAATCTTCGGAAGAGGTATTAAGGAATATTTATAATTATCTAATGGCATTCTCCCTTAATAACATGACGTCAAATTTATCATAGAAAAGAGAACTAGAATGAGTTCATCATGGCATCCAGCTCGAAGACAAAGAAGGAATGACCAAAATACAATGGCAATGCTCTGGATCCATAAAAATAAAGTTGGTTTTCACATGCTAAGAAGATCGATGTTCATACAAAAACCACATTTGCACACAATAGCACGTCATCACAAATGTGTTCCTAGAAAACTATATAAAGTGCAAGACTCAGGTCGTAATCCATAATCACAGAACCTTTCTCTGATACCATTTGTGAGACCTCCAACCCTTAGGGTTAGAAGTATCAAGATTTCTTAAATTCCTACTTAAGTTCTAGGACGAAACAGACAGAGTTTTGCCTGAAAACTGACCACTTTTCAGGCTTAAAGCCCTACATTCCTTGCACCGAATAGAAGTATAGAAGAAAATAGAGATAAGCTCAATGACGACAAGTCGGAGTCCACAACTCTATAGGCCACTCGCCCGGACTGTACCAAACATTAAACAATCAGCAAATAGGCTTATTCTATGACAAGAAGAGGAGATATGCACAGGATGAAGATTGTTCGTTCAGCAATGGAAAAGATAACCCAATAAGGTCACAACAATTTACACCAAGTGAGCTGCAAATTATACGAGGCCGAAGATCTAAATCTAAGCAAACCAGATATAAGCTTTATATATGGGCACTATGTCTAGCTCATCAAGTATGGAGCCAAGGAAAGTTTCCCAGCTTCGAAATATGTCCAGTTCATCAAGAACATCCATATCGCATGAATAAAATATATAACATAAGCCATTGCCTGCTAAAAGACATGCATATCACAAATAAAACTTTCTGAGACAAAGACCATTATATTACCCACTAGCTTAAAAAAATAATTAAGTAGCATAGAAATCTCAGTAATTAAACAAATAATAAAATGTCTCATATAGGAATACCTGGTGTTTAAAAAGCACTTTCACCAAATTGGTGACATATCCAAGTTTATTCTCTAAAGGTTCAATCTTCTCCTGACTTTCTTGTTGCTCTTGCTCGAATTTCCTTCTTTTAGTTCGTTCTTCCTCTAGAGCACACCTTTTAGAAGTTGAACAAGGAACTTTGACCCCAATGCCAATGGTCTTTGTATAACCATATTTGTCTNNNGTAACAACTTTTTTTGAAAATTTCATCTCGAGTAGCATCATCACATGAATCTTCTTTAACATGAGATAGCTCATTTTCAATTGCTTCCTGTCATGCTACACATTAGTAAAAGGAAATAAGATGAATAAGAAAATTAAATAAAAACGAACACTCAGACCTTTGCACTAGCTGAAGCATCCTCAAGTTTTGTAGCTTTCTTTGGTGCATGGTCTTCAACCATATTGCAAGCTTATCTACCTTGTTGCCTTTTTCCTAAAAAGTATATAAAATAATAAATGAGTTACCCAAAATCAAGGTGAGCTATAGTATAAATAGGATATACATAATACCTCTTCTTCAACACGTACATGTGCAAAAGTCTTTCTCCCTCCATGGTGACACATTTTGTTGTTGCCCCGATTTTCAATTCCTTTTTTAGTTCTATCCTAAATGGATAGTTGACAAATCATATCATAATAGTTGAATTATTTCAAAAGAATTATAACTGTAAATGTTCTTAAAGCACATAATTACCTTTCCCTTGTCTGATTCCCAAAACTGTACTAAGTTAGCCCATGTTTTAAGGGGTATGTATTCTGGTCTTTTCCTAATTGCTTCATCATGGCATCTACCATCAAATACCGCCACCTTCAACTCACATTTATAGCCTCTCCAGCAAGCATGCATTTTATCCATTGCCCATTCATAAGGCTCCTTTCCTTCGAGAAAGTGAAATGAACACTGTATAATGGATACAAAGAAAAAGAACCAATCAAGACCTAAAATAAACTTAAAAGTTAAATTTTTAGTTTGAAATCCACACACATACACAGGGCTTTATGTAAAAATCAGATTGTAGGGGTTCAACTTTGAAAGTAATGTAATATATATTGAGACATATATACCTTCACCTCTACCTAGACTGAATCTTTTTTTCTCTTGTTTAATTTTCCTCCAATCAATGCAATCAAGTGTTAGTCTTCTAGGGCTTCGTGCAAGACACCAATCATGGAAGACATTTGCCATTGAGAATTGCTTATAGGTTGAAGTTGTTCGTTCACATCAACAAACACAGGGTTCTTCAAAACCCTATCTTATTAGGTCCACGACCCTTCTTATTCTTTTCCTTGGTTGCTTGTATACACCTTCTTTTTATGGTGTTGTGACCACCTTCAGTCGATGATTCACCTCCCATATCATGATTTGCTACACTTTCTCCACGCTCCAATGAATTTGAATTGACCTCTCCTATGATGTCACAAAAGCAAGTGAGTGCTATATATGACAATTATGGAAAATAAATGAAATATAATTACAAAAAATAGGAATTGCGCATAGAGATAGAAGTAACATATGCGCAACACGTACATGACTTACTTCTACGAACCTCTCTATTGTTTATGGGTTCTAAGCTCATGTCACCATTGTTAACATGTCAATCAGCATGCTTTGAGAGCTCCACATATCGAATGGTATGAATTGGACTACGAACTAACTCTTGTAAAAGTGGTCAAAAAAATTAGAAAATTATAAGTAAAAAAATAACATGGTACAAGAAGTGCATTTTCTGTCACCGTACGGCTACTGAAAACATTGTTGTTTTGGATCTCCAATTGTCATCTTTTCTCTAAACTTCCCGCCAAGTATTTTTCGACTAAGAGTATAGGAATACATAAACATAATTAAAATTTACACTCCATTAGTACTTCTATATAAACACTATTTCAGAACCTTTATAATTTAAGACTTACCAATACTATTAAGCTAAGCCACTGGCTCATCACTTTGATTAATTCTTATGCTTTTGTACTCTCCTAGTTAAAAGGAATATTATGGTAGGAAAGAAAAGAGGGAAATTTTCTATAATTGAAAGTATATGTGTTTTGCTTTAATCTTTAATAATACAAAAATTTACATTCTGTATAAAAAAAAAAAAACTTATTTGTAGTAGTGTGTAGCAAAGAGGATGTTTCTAGTGAGAAGAGAGAACGTTGAACGGAAGTACCTTGAGACAAAGTAGGTGTTGAGGCTTCTTTTGACCTCGAATTGCGCCTTACTCCTTGACTTAATAGCTGATTTTTCTCAGATGTCAACATATGCTTCATTAATATAAAACATAAGTAACTTAAATAAAAGGTTGTTATTACTTTGAGATAACTATAAAACTATGATTAATTTAGGACCTACCACAAGTTGATCTCTTGTAACCATCCTCTTCTTACCTGGCAATTTTCCTGTAGAAGACATAATCTAAAACAAAAAAATCTAATACTACTATATCAACATCAAACACATTAACAACAATGCATACATAGCCCACAAAGCAGTAGTTCTTAAAATAACACAATAAATTGGTGAAAAAATAACATAGTCATTCTAAATACCAAAATGATTCTAAAATGGTTAACCAATAAACAAATATCTCATCAAAATATTTACGTACATATATAAATTATTCAGAACTAAAATCATATAATGTCTCATTATCTTCATTACTTTCAGCACTACTATTATTTGAGTCTATCTCCACATCGTTATTCCTTTCAATGGCATTAACAAAAGGCTCATTCAATGTAACGGCCACGATATCTTCTCTAACATCAACGAATTCTTCTACATCGATGGAAGTTAAGTTGTCTACTTGTAGAACTTCCACTTCTGGTATGACATCACGTTCCAGTTCATAAAGATCTGTCAGCTTAGTAGCAATGTCTACATGCCAGTTTTTCTCTTTGGACTCTGGCACATAAAAGACTTGTACTGCTTGAGATGATAGGGCAAAAGGTTTGCTTGTTTTCCAATGTGATTGAATGTTAACAAGAGTAAATCCAAACGCATCTTATTTTACACCTCTAATTGGATGCACTCAATCACACATTGAAATAAGATAATACTTCTTCCTTGAGGATAGCTTAACTTGATTTCAGTTAGAATCCCATAATAAGCTGTATGTCCTACATCTGTGCAAGAGTTCATAAGAACACTAGATTTTAGGTCTTGCTCCTCTTATCAATCTTTTTAATATGCCACCGGTACCCGTTACAGGTAATCTTAGTCATTGTCTTTATCCATTCACTTGGAAATGCACGTACATATTTCAAATCATCAGCCATGGACAATCGGCGAGACAATGTGTCTGACCCTGAGAATGAACAAATTTTGTCTATTACGATACATAGCCCATGTAAAGTTTGCATATATAAATGTCGTATGCGTATTAAGATACTTACATTTTGTTCAAACCATTTTAGAAATGTTTTTTTATGAATCTCATCAATGCTTTCATTTGAAGTTTGACATTCAGTACTAACAATCTCATAATGCTCTGTAAAACCATAAGAGCGCGTCTTAAATTATAGAATGAATGTTAGGAATCTTATTGTACCAAATCGAACAATAAGGTCTACTTTGCCATAACTTTGAACTTCATCACAGTTAAATAGGACATAAGTATGTGCTTGGTCAATTAATGAATGGCCAGGGCAAATGTCTTTCCTTTTGGATAATGCTCGACATCTGAAGGAGAACATATATAGTCCATTGTAACATTTATCACAATCATCATTATTCCTTGAGGACCTATTTTCCTTAGTCTCCACACCAGGTAAATATATTGCACAAAATATCAAACATTCATTTGCTATGTACTGTTCAGCAATTGACCTCTTTGGATGGCTTTTATTGCCAATAGACAATTTTAATGTCCTCAAGCCCCTACGAACATCAAAATCACATGACATGGCTATTATGTTTAGTTATAGATATAAAACTGTGGATATAAATATTAAAAATTGGGTATATACCTTTCTACATTATACGTCTAATGATAACTAATCAGACCCGTAACCTTTGCTTCATATGGCAAATGGACAACTAAATGTGCCATTATGTCAAAGAAGGAAGGCAAAAAAATGCTTTCGAAATGACAAAGGGTAACAATGACACAATCCTGTAACCTCTCAAAATCTGGTGGTGTTGCAACTTTAGAGCAAAGCTCTTTAATGAGGTTGCTTAACTCAGTCAACGCAATCGCCACATTTTTGTCTTTCATTTTCCATGCAATTAGTGATAATAGTTTTTGCATTATAATATGATGTCATGACTTTTTAAACCATAAATTTTACCATCAATAATGCGCCTCCTAATATTTGATGCATAACCATCTGGCACTTTCACAGAAGTCAGCAAACCAATAAATTACTCTTTTTCTTTCTTGCTTAATATGAAGCATGCTAGAGGAATGTATAATTTACCTCTGTCTTCTACTGGATGGAGTTTATCCTGGATATTCAAGTCCTTTAGGTCAAGACATAATTGCAACGTATCCTTTGTCTTTTCTTCAATGCCTAAAAGTATACCAAGTATATTATCTGAGACATTTTTTTTCTATATGCATAACAACCAAGTTGTGATGTACCAGACGATGATCCCAATAAGGGAGTTCGAAAAATATGCTCTTCTTATTCTAAGGCATCACTTCATCCCCTTTTCTTTTATTTTTACTTTTAGTCTCTGGATGTTTTCCAAATATGATATCAAATCCTTCCATTTGATTCAACAAATCAGTTCTAAATAGCAATTCAGGAGCAGGTCTCATTTCTATTTCTCCAGTGAATGCCTTATTACTACGGCAAAACTTATTATCTCCTGGTAGAAAACGACGATTGCCCATATAATACATTTTTCTACTTTTCTTCGAATAAATGGAACATGTACCAATATTACAATATGGACATGCATACTTCCCTTTGGTTTTCCAACCTGACAAGTTACCATATGCAGGGAAATCACTTGTAGTGCACACTAGGGCTGCTTGTAAATCAAAAGTGTCATCCTTTGGGGCATCATAAGTTTCTACACCTGACTCCTAGAGTTCCATTAGCTTATCAATTAAAGGTTCCAAGAAGACATCAATTTCATTTCCTAGAGACTTTGGACCAGCTATAAGTAATGAAAGCAATAGGTAGGGTTGTTTCATGCACAACCATGGAGGTAAATTATAAGTCATCAATATAATAGGCCATATACTGTATTGAGTGCTCATATTGCCATACGGATTATATCCATCACTTGACAAGCAAAGCCTGACATTTCACAGATCACTAGCAAATTTTGTATACCTATTATCAAAATGCATCCAAGCATAAGCATCAGCTGGATGTCTTAATCTTCCATCCTCTTTACATCCCTCTGCATGCCATCTCATCAAAGGAGCTGTCTTAGATTACACATACAGCCTTTTAAGCCTAGGTATTAGGGGAAAGTAACATAAAATCTTTACTGCAACTGATTGCCAGAAGCTAATTTCATGATCATCCCATCATCTGCCAGCTTATATCTGGAAGCATTACACTGAGGACAGTTGGTGAGTTTAGCCTTATCCTTCCAGAAAAGGGCACAGTCATTAGGACATGCATCAATCTTTTTGCAGCCAAGATCAAATTGCTTAATGATGCTTTGCATTTGTTTAAAGGAATTTGGCAATACTGAATCTTTTAGAAGAGTCCTATTGAAGAGTTTTGTAAATGCATCAAATACCTCATCACTGACATTATACATGCATTTAAGATGATACATCTCAATAATAAATGAGAGTTTACCAAACTCTTCACACCCTGGGTAGAGGGGTTGGACCGCGTCTTCAATTAGTTTAAAAAATTTCTTTGTTTCATCATTAGGGCCTGAGGAACCATTAATGGATTCATGGCATGCAAAAGCATCTTCTATCATATCATGCATATCATGTTCAATTGAACATCAATTTTCATGATTAAATTGATCTTCTACCATCTCATCATCGCCATCATTATCACTTACAATTGGCTTCTATAGTAGAGCCATACATGTTTATGGCAATTGGCATCCATCCCTATCATAAGAAGATGACCTCTTGTAACTTCCCTATCATGGTGGAATCGATTAACACACGTCGCACATGGGCATGGAATCTTATCACCAACAACAAAAGTCGCAAATTCATGATTAAGAAAAGCATTTAAATATTCATTATATTCGTTATCCATTCTCCTCAACTTCACCCAACTCTTATCCTTAAACATAACCATAACAGCAAGTTCCCACATATCTTAGCTTCAAAATGATTTATGCATTCTTAATATATACGCAAAAGTTCCAACAACATTTATAAAAGACGCTAAAGTATAAAAGGCAAGTTAGTACATATATAAACATTGTGCCCACTTGGTTCAAAACTCTCACTTGGGAGAGTATGACCAATCTTGGGATTTGATCCGCATAATATTTATGTGTCAAGACACAAGTCCATAATAACTTAGGTTCAGAGATAAACCCCCCATTTGATTTTTATTCCGATACACTAAACTGGAATGATGCATAAATCTCACACTAATGCCACCGGAAACAAGATGTTGTCTACACTCTTTACCATTGCCTCCCCACAAGAATTGACGTGTTTTCATGTCTATGTCATCCCAACTATAGAGATATTAGTTTAATGATTCGCACAGAGTATACTGGAATCATAAATACGGTGGATCGGATTGAAATGTCTAGTTAATGATAAGCATTTGATTTGTCTACTACCATGAACGCCTTTTATTTAATCTATGCACACCTTGCTTGTTGGTTTCCTTGCCAACCATATCACTGAAAGTAAGAATTCCTAGATACTTGGCCAAGTCATTAGCAGATGTAATACCTAGAATGTCACCTATTTCGCAAGGTATAATCTCATTTGCCTTTGCTGACGAGAGAATATACTCTAAATTGCTAATGTTCATTTCTAAACCTATAAATAATCCATTAAGATGGTCCTTGATTACGCTTGCTTGATCCACGCTAGCCGTAACAAACATAACAATACTACAAAAAGGTGAGTTTTACTAACAAGGGTTTGTCTATTGGTGTAAGCATATTTTATTTTGGTAAATAGTTTTACCAATGGATATTTGTACATCAATAATGTGTTGGTAAAACTTTTATTGGATAAAACTTTTAACAATAGATAAGTGTTGACTATTTGTTACAAAAATTTTATGTCATAGGCAATTATTCCTTTCGGGACATGTTTGGCATTGTTGGTGCTAAGCATTAGTACCAATAAATATTTCATTTGGTAATTAAGGTTTTTACGTCAAAATCTTGACCAATAACTCATTTGTTGGTAAAAAGTATTTTGCTTCAATAATATCTATCAGTGAAAAGTTTTCCTTCAAAGGTGCCTATATAGTAAAAATCCTTTCACTGTATAATATGCATTTGGTGAAAGTGTTTCTTGCTTGCTCATTTTGTTGGTAAAATTCATCCCAGTGATATCATCTATTGATAAATTGCCCTACCGTGATCAAAAGCTATTGAGGATAGTAATGTGCAATCCTACCACCATATATTTACACAATATATACTATGAGCTTGTAGGCACAAAGTATAATATGTCTTGCTCCCAATAGTTTAGTCTCCATTACAATTAACATAAAGTTTACAAATTGCTGCCATTGTATGTACTTTTCAAGAAAGTAACCTTAATGTTCAAATTATTTGCACCAAGTACTTTAATAACAATAATCCGCAAAAATTCTAGCTAAAGTAAATCAATCAATTAGAAGCTAACTATCTTGTGCTCCCTATCCCCCATCCTCTTCATATTCCCCACCTTGATTGTGCTCACCTTCATCCTCAGGATCAACCTCTAAAAAATTCATACTCATTAGCATTTTGATTGCTTGTAACATCTTCTTCAAGTGAAGAAATTACATGCTTTAATAAATCCTGCAAAAATTGCCATCAAAAATCATAGTCTTAATAAATTGTAACACATTGCACTCCAACTTTACTTGCTTGTTGTGATCATTACATAAGAAGCCAAAATCACGTGACCATTCAAAAAATACGCTATATTGAAATTTGCTTGTATTTTCACTTTGTTAGTAAGTCAAATAAATGCCCAATTAAAATGGTAAGCCGAATATCTCATCAACCTCATTGTCATAGTTCTGGGCATGGTTAGATGAAGAGTGAAAAGGAAACAACTAGCAAAGTGACTTGTCAATAATCCCACTTTTTCAGGAACTAACACTTCACCATAGAATTCAAGTTGAAGTAACAAATTCATCTGAAATGCAAAAAGCAAAATGAACGTGGTGCTTCATCTAAAATAGCCTTAACAAACATAACAATATTGTCAGCATATAAAAGGTTTGCTGCTTTTGGTCTTTTCCTACATAATTGGGTTAGAACACACTGATTCATGCATATAACCTCTTGAAGTAAGAGTATAAAATGTTCACACAAGGTATAAAAATGGAAGCTGATAATAAATCCCTCTCCCAAAACCCTTAGTTTGATAAAATATCTCGATGGCCTCAACGTTGGAAGAAGCCTCATTAAACAAGTAGAAATCTATATGCATGAGGGAAATGTTCATTTCTATGAGGATCTTTTACATAATACCCCACTTTTGAAAAGTTGATAAGCTTACTTGACATCCATTTAATGACTCTATGCACATTACTTCTTTTTCCTTAACGCATAGAAAGAAGAATCTCTTTCATGATAATGATGTTGTGCCATGTTTACCATATTTTCTTTTAAAATATATTTATATATATTATAAAGAAAAAGATACAAGGTAAATCTAATGCTTTGTGTATTTTGATGCAAAATAGGAAAGTGGAAGGATAAATGAAAAAAAAAAAATAAATTTGATGCAAAGAAAATAAAAATCAAAAAGAAAAAAAAAACAAAGGAAAAAAAATGTCCTAGCTCATGATGTTAAAAATTCTATAGGATCGGCTAGGATTTGATTGTTAGCAACAAGGAATCGCAAAATTACAATAATAACAAGATAAAGATAGCAATACCAAGATTTATACAGAAAACTCTAAATGGGAAAACCATGGGCAGAGATGAGCAAAGAATCCACTATGGCGATGGGAGAGTATAGAATTAATCCTAGAATGATGTGCCCTAAGCAGAGATCAATTAGCGATTGCAAATTCACTCAAAATGTTATCTCACAAAACAAGAATTTTAGACTAATAGCTTGTGCTTTTGGTGTGTTTTATGATGTTTCATTGAGCCAAGGCTAGTCCCCTTATAAAGAGATCAAGGGCCGAGTACGAGGAAACCCTGGTAGAAAACTATGGTCGGGCTCACAACGGACAGAGGTCTATCCCATGGACCGTCCATAGAGCCCACCAGAAGTTGTAGCTGGAATGTGTCTACCCACAGAACGTGGCCAAAGCCTCAGTGCTCTGTGGTATGCTGAACAATAGGATTTGGGCCACACAAAACACACAATTATGTAGGACCAAATTCACCAACACAAGTAAATAACACCGCCAAATAACCCCGAAGGGTAGAGCCCCATAGGACGGACAGTGAAGGGTATTCAAAAACACGGAATGCCGACTAAGTCCAGGAAATGCTGGAACTTAGTCATAGGGGGAGGCTTGGTGAGCATATCTGTAAGATTCTCCAATATATAAACTTTCTTCATAGTAATTTCTTCTACATCAATAGTATCTCTGTTGTAATGATACTTGATACGTATATGCTTGGTCTTAAGGTGGTAGGCATCGTTCTTGTTGAGATGAATAGCACTTTGATTATCCCAAAAGACTGTAGTGACACCTTGTGAAATACCAAGCTCAATTATAAGGCCTCTTAACCATGTAGTTTTTTTAACACCCTTAGTTGTAGCAATACATTCAATCTTTGCAGTGGATAAAGTTGCAATAGACAAGAGGGATATTTTGCAATAGATAGCACCCGCACATAAAGTGAAAATGTAGCTAGAAATGGAGTGCCTGCGATCAAGGTCTCCACCATAATCAGAATTGACGAATCCTGCAACATCATGAGTTGTAGTTTTGGGCTTATCAACTACCAGGCACCTATCAAGAGAACCCTTCACATAGCGAAGGATCCATTTTACAACCTGTAGAACCCCAAAAATTTATATTTGATATGGACCGACCTATTTTTTCTTCCGAGTCAATCCAAGTCAAAATAGGAATTATTTTGTTTTTCTTTCTTTCCTTTTTCACAAAATATTTCTTTCATCAAAACTTGCAAGGAAAAAAAAGATTTTTTTCTAAAAAAAGGAACACTGGGCCAGTTATTTTTCCCCTTTTTTAAAACTTTGCTTCTCCTTTCCTTTTCCCCCTATAAACCCTTGCAAAATCCCC
>NCQT01153313.1:4082-18475 GCA_002740465.1 Stenocereus thurberi | reverse complement strand
CCAAGCCAATCATTTTAGATGTATGTCATTAACTCGATATGTCTCAAGGGATGTTTTTATTAATTAATCTATTTAACTTTGAGTTATTAGTTTTTCAACGTATATAGTATTAACGTTGTGTCATGCTAGGGATTAACATAAAAACAAGCTAATAGATGTTTAAATGATGAATGTCACATTTGCATACGATTTCATTAGTGTTTATGAGTCATTTTAGGGGATTAATGTACTTAGTTGTATGATTTATGCCCCTATTTCTATTGCTACGCTTGAGTTTTGCTTGTTTAAGAGTGTTTGTAGCTTTTGACCTTGTGATCCCAAAGCATGTGAGTAGAATGAAGATTTTGAGCCTTTGTGGATAAAAGAAGATAGTGAAAATGACCTAAGGGCACCCAATACGGACATACCGTGGCCAACACCATAGTCCAAGAGGTTCCAAGAAAAAGCACTAGTATAAACAAAAGAGCACGACCCAACCAATGGGCAGCATGACTTGGCCGTGGTGGGGACAACGGTCCGTGAGGGCCGCCGTGGTCAGAATCCCGAGTCTGCTAGTTTTCTTTGCAGTTTTTCGTGTTCCAAGCATTTTGGACGTTATAGCTTTGATTTCAACGATAAAAGTCTCACTTCACTGCTTCATTCAATCCAATTCTATCATCTATCATCTTCCTCACATCCATAATGCCCCATTAGAGAGGGCTAAAGAAGAAAGAAGCAAAGATCGAGCAACATTCGAATGCTTTTTGAAAGTGATTGAAAGATCGTCATCCGGATTGCTATAATAAGCTTTACTTTTCTTCTTCTCTTATCTAACTTCTCCTTTACTTTAAATTAAGAATTTAGAGATATTTTCTTTGTTAATTTCAATAATGAGTGAGTAGAGTTCTTTATCTAGGGGTTGCTAAGCCGAACCGACGTTGTTTATTTTGCTAGTTTGAACTTTGTGCGCTTCAAATTTTTACTGGGTTGTTTCGATCTATCCTTGAATCTTGATTGCTATTGTGAGATTTTTGACCAACTTCTTGCATGTACGTTAGATGTTAGATCAAAGTACTGAAAAGTGAAGATCGGCATTGGAAAAGTGGGATGAGACTTAGTTTAATAATTACTTGAGAAAGGATTGTGAGTTAAGTGGTCTTGTGATAATCGTATTCTTAAACTTGGTTAAATTAAGATCTAATGAGAGTTAGTAATTATTTTGAGCAGGTTAATTCACTCCATTTTGAAAAAAAAGTTGTGAATTCTCTAACGATTATTGACCATTGAATCAATTGGCAAGGTGAAAAAGTGCTTGTTTGGCTAGTTAAGTGGGCATATCATTAGGTGATGCTGCTCCTAGATGTTTCGAGTCATTCATGTTAGTCCTATTTGTTCAGTATTGGTTAGATAAAAACCCAAATCAAAACTTGATTTCGCTTAGCAAACTTGTAAAAGTATACTTGGTAATTTAATCTAGTCTTCATGGGAACGACTTTGGTCTAAACTACAACACCCGTGCACTTACAGTGATGATCATTAAGAAATATATATATATATATATATACACTCACAATATTATATGTGGTGTTTCGGTTATGCATGAATCTTGCATCAAGGTTCGATAGATATTTGGTAATTTAAGATATGTATCCAGAATTTTTAAAAGATATTTATTATTTTTGGAGTTCACTTTGCTAGCTATTTTTCACATGCATTAGACTTTTACACACTTTATATCATCTACTCCCTATAACATTGATCAGAATAATTTTTTTTTTCCCATTGTTCTATAAAAAATACTCATAATATTTAAATTTTTGATCAAGTTTATTGTTGGCCAAACTGCCTTAGATAACCATTTTCAACAATAAAAAGGAAAGGGATGGGAATTGACAATGATTTCGTTTGTTAAAAATGTTGACATTATTACTTCAACAACCAATATTAAGAATGTAATTGGTGATGTTGTGAATGACTGTGATTGTTGGTTATGAAGCCACTATGACATCGTGTTATTGTTATTCATTATCAAAAAACTAAATGAATTCAAACCATAGGGTTTGAATAATCTTTGTACCCAAACCAAAGGATACGTATAAAGCAACAAGATTCGCGTGATATATAATTAATTCACTATTGAAGTTTCAATGATGTGTAAAAACTTTTTTTCCACATATAAATATATTGATGAAAAGAAATAATATCATATTTGGTCATGAAAAATTTTATGTCAAATACAAAACAAAGTTCTAAACTTTGGCGTTTTAGTTAATTTCAATAGCAAATTGATCATTTAAATTCCAATTTTTTTATGTCAACTAACATTTACATTTTTTCCACTAAATAAATTTAATTTTATATTTTAAAAGTTAGAATTTATCATATTAATAGATACTGCTTAGATACCCATGCAAAAATACAAGCGCAAACTAGTTAGTACAATTTTTGCTTATTTTTAAGTCGGTTGAAACAACATTAATTTCTTATTTCAATTTTAGTCATAATTGGCAAGAATTGTGTCTATTATCTATTAATATTATGAAAGGAAAGCATTTCTGACATAAATTTTTCTTGAATTCTTGAAATTCTTAGATTTTCAATTATTAGTTTTTAGTCATTAGATTAATTAAGAAAATTATGACACTTAAATTAAAAATACTTATGAAAAAATGAAAGCTGTCAAAACTTTCCATAATTTGAAACGCGTCTCTCTATCAACTACGAGCCAATCTTTCTTAAGTACATCCCTAAATTCGCAGTTGTCATGAAATCCTCTTTCTTAATCACACTCCAGTTCCCACAAATCCTCTCTTCACGTCTCTTGGCAACCTATTTTCTGCTCCAATTACATATTTTATGTTTCACGTATGCATTTCTGCTTGTTCGAAAGAGAGGTTCCCACTGTATTCTCTAAGCATTAACATGATGATCGAGAAGCTTGTCTTTTTTTTTTTTTTTTTTTTTTTTTTTTTTTTTTGTTTAGCTTAGTTCTATTTGTTTTTTGTTGCTTGCAGTTTTAGTTTCCTTTCTTTTTCCTTTTTTTTCTTTTCAAAAAGGGTAAATACAACTTACTAAATTTAGCATTGGGCTTTTTTTTTTTTGGGGGATCTACCTATGTTCTGACGAATAGTATACAACAGAATTCATAAGGAGGACGAGAGTAGGAAACATTCAAATACAAAAGACATATAAGCTTGATTTGACCACCCGATTAACTGTCATATAATCTTCTCTATACATATGGTGGACATGAAACTTAATTCAAGTCATGTGGTTGAGAAAGGCTACAGCAAACATTGCCTATTTTACGTAAAAGATGACAATATGCGAATTTCTAGAGATGCTTATCCCTCATTCTATTATGTGATTGATCATTACTGAGTCCCTACTCTCCTTGGTTCGTTTCTTTACATTAAAAGTTATAAAAACCTTACATCTATAATGAATTGAATTGCCAATAAAACAATAAATTCCCGTTAATTATCGATGGATGAACCCAGCAATTTCTCAAAATTGAGTACACAAAGAACCAAATTCTAGAAATAGACTACAATTAGAGATGTATAGGAGACAATTAAGCTCATTTGCTGGTCAATTGTGTTAACATGTAATCTAGCAGTACATTCTAGTAGGATGATGAAAAATCCTACAAAAAACTTCACCTTTTCGCCTAGTGGTTAGTAAAAGTGTATTCTTACATATTCAATTAGTAAGTTGCTAATTAAACACCCTATCCTTTGGTTTAGACAAAGGTCGTATTTGGTAACAGCGTTCTGGGTAGTATTTAACGTTTTGACCACGTCAATACACTAATTAGTCAATTTTTAGTGTTCTGTAAATTACTATTTTGACTAGCATTTTAAGTAGCTTTTAGTATTTTAAGCAGCGTTTTTGAAAAGTTAATAGTATTAATGTTTGATATATAAAAGTAACGTTTCATATTTTTTAGCTAAAAAATATCCTTTAAAAATTTTATCTTTGAAAATTATCTGTATCCTTTTATGTCAATTTACATTAATCAGCTAGTATAATAGCTAAATTTACTGAACACATTAGTTTCAACCGCTAATCTAATCAGCTATCTGCTAACAGCTAAATTAGAAATGCTATCTGCTATCTAAACAGTTATCCATTATCTGAATCGTTATCCGCTACCTAAATAGCTAATTTTTTCGAACTGGGCCAAAAGTTATATAAAGGACGCGAAATGTGCTTGACATTGGAATGATACTATTGCTAGAAAATGGTTTTAAACTAGTGGAAACGACTAGCCCAAACACATATGAACCATGAAGTGTTAGGTTAATTAGCCATTTTCATCCATTATTTAATATACGTCTTTTCCCTTATTTGAATTTAAAAATGAAATTAACCTAACCCAACTATTTTTCTAAGAGTACTGAAGGTCTATTTCGTTTTTAAGCATGTTAAATATGTACGTGCTTCAACTAGCTCTATGATGCTTGAACTCGGTCCATCTTATTTCAATCTGCTCCTATCTACTACAAGTCTGGGACCTGCTTCAGCATTCTCTAAAACCCCTCACAAAGATACTCCAGATCTGTTTATACTTAATCAGAACTGCTTCAATCTACTTCGACTCGCTCTGATCTATTTCAATTTACTTCAAACCCGAAAAGCATTTCTTTAAAATGTTAAAAACGAATAGACCCTGAGTCTTTCTGTCTAGTGTCTAACCTAGTATTGGATTAACCCAAATAAGGATATTAAAAAATCATGAGGAGGAGAAAGCTCATATACAACAATAATGATCCATGCAGGGCAATATCAATATGTTTTTTTTTTCCTTTTCTTTTAGATCTTTCATCTTTCATTGAACAAAATCAAATCAACTACCGTAAGAGTACTTTTTCGACATGGGGTTTCATTTAAAGAACTCAAATTCAAAACTTTCTTTTGGTGATTAAATTCCAATTGTTCCGAATTTTCTATTTTTGAAACTAATATTTACAGAATCTCCATGAATAGGATCAAACTCAACTTTCGGGATAATTTTTTTCATCATCTTTTTTAGAGAACCTTCCATAGTTCCTCTCAATTATAAAATTACAGAGAAATTAATTTTAATTAATCCTATATTTAAAAATTATAAATTACTTATTATTCTATAAAAATGAAACCGAGAAAGTTTAGAGCGGCATTTTGTACAATAATCAGCTCTTATACCAAGCTGCGCAGCTTAAACTAGACCATCTACTCACTTTCTCCCCGTGAAAATGGACGTTCTACCGCCCCTCTCGTCCACTCTCTCTCCTCAACTCCTCCCCCAAAACCCTTCTCTAAAATTCCGCCATTTTCATCCCAAATTCTCTGCTTCAAACCCTAATATTCGCATTTCTTCCTCCACTGTTCGCCTTTCATCCTTCGCTTCTCCGAAGTCCTCCCTACAATTTTATCAAACAANNNGAAATTCCCCCAATTTTGACCCCTCTTTCAATCTAGGGTTTGATGAAATCGGATTGAGCCCGGTATTGGGCTCATCGGCGTCGGCTCCGCAGACGCGGGAGTCGGCGACTAGTGATGCCATGGCTGACGTCATGGGGCTGCTGTTCAAAGAGAGGGTTGTATTTTTGGGTAGTAGTATTGATGATTATGTGGCTGATGCGATAATTGGTCAGTTGATGTTGTTGGATGCTCAGAATCCCACCAAGGATATTCGTCTTTTCATCAATTCTTCTGGTGGTTCTCTCAGGTGAATATCTTCTCTTTCGTTGTTGGCAGCTCTTTCTCTCTCCTAGTTATTGGTTCGTTCTGAATGTTGATCTGGTGAATTGGGTTTTTGTTTCAATGGAGAGATTGATGATTATGCTGCATTTTTTGATCTTGTATGCAAGGAAATTTGAAACTTTGGTTGATGTTGAGATTTAGACTCTCTGTACATCACAAAAAAGAATTGCCTAGGAATTCATGCGTATGCTTCGTGGCACTAAGCATAAATTCTGACCTCTGAGTGGAGTGCATATGAAGTACTTACTCTTACCTTCAAAAATGATAAATAAAAATAAAAGATGATTAAGGATAACCTTTTTCAAAGGGAAGAGCCTTGGTGAAAGAGGCTTGATTCACAAAAGCTGACAGTTGGTCGACCTCCTTAGTTATGCTGTATTGCTAGAAGTCTCTTGGGATGACATATTGCCCAGTTTTACATTGCGGGTTGAAAATTGCTTTGAATTGGATACGAATTTTGGGGATGCATAGGATATCAAGTACCAAGTTGGATATACTTATACCTTCTGCTTGGTGTCCAAGTGAATGCATTGAAACGGTGTGGAGGGAAGCAGAGTTATGTTCTTTGCTGCCACATGATTACTGTGGATTGTGTTCATAGCTGATGCTTGCTCTGAAAATTATTGAACCCCATGTGCAATTATGTCCTTCGATGTCTTTGTTTGCGCCTTCCTAATTTACCTTGATATTGATGTGGATTATGGGTTTGCTCTGCCTTCATTGAAATTTTGTGTAGTTAGCTTTAACATGCGATTCGAGAGTTTGGGTATTAGAATGCCGTATAATTTTTTTGGGAAGGGGGGCGGGGGTATTGGAAAATTGTTGTGTGGGGATGCTTTGTTAAAAAAGAAGTCCACTAGATTATTGAAGTTACTTGTCTTGGTTGAGAATCACCAAAATGAGCATTAGGAAGGTTTGCCATTTTGTTTAAAAAGAATATTGGAGCAAGGTTGTAGACATTGGTATGGTTGTCGTGTATATGATTATGCGGACCTCTTCTTTGCATTGTGTACATTCGCCTATGATCAGAAGTGTTTGGTCTTCACTAGCATCTTAGCTGCTTCTTCAGTTCATATATTTGTTTCTAGAACCTATGTGATGCTGTCAGCAGTGTGTACTTCTTGCTTAAGTGTGCAATGCAGCAATGGAATCCTCTGCAGCCCCAATCCCTCCACTCCCGCCCCACCTTCCACAAAAAAAGAAAAAAGAAAAAGAAAAAAGGACAAAAAGATGGATAATGCTTTTGCCTTTTGTCTTGTGTGTCAGCGCCACAATAGCCATCGTTGATGTTGTGCAGCTGCTTCGATCTGATGTCTCCACAGTTGCTTTTGGTATTTGTGCATCAACAGCTTCACTAGTACTTTGCAGTGGATCTAAAGGGAAACGTCTTGCAATGCCCAATGCAAGGATAATGATCCATCAACCTCAAGGAGATACTAGTGGGCGAGCAAGAAATGTCGAAGTAGAGGCTCGAGAAATCATGCAAAACAAAGATTATGTTATAAGAATAATTTCCGAGCGTTCTGGCCGGCCTTATGAACAAGTAGAGAAAGATCTTGATAAGGATCTTTATATGTCTGCTATTGAAGCCGTTGATTATGGGCTTATTGATGGGGTTATTGATAGAGAAAAAATTATTCCTATTCCTCCCCTTCCAGAAAGAGTGAAATCAAGACTTAACCTTGAGGAAATCCATAAAAATCTTAGAAAGTTCGTGATACCGGAGATACCTGATGATGAGATATACTAGCTTGGGGTCCTACAGGTAAAATACCAAAATAATCCTTTACCATTCTATGTATACAAGGCATTTTGGTAGTTTAATTTGTACTTTTCCTCAGTTTCTCCCCTGTCCGCAATCCTGTTTTAAGATATAACAATTGGTATCTTCTTTATACTGATCAAACATGCGAGCCTTAATTAGACCGCATTTTCAGCAGACTTTTTAACAGACTTATCTAAGGTGCACTTTTCCAAGGATAGATGTTAAAAGTAAACATTAATAGGGGGTAAGATTGAGAATATTAATGGGTGATTGCTATGGAAGGAAAAGCGAGAAGTAATTTTGAGATATCGTAAACAGAAGATGACTGAATGAGACATATATTTTGTGACCAGAGCCATTGATATCGCGATGTTATATACCAACTATGGAATGAAATAATGGTTCTCATCTGCAGATATCACATTTGGTGATCTTGATACTTAAGCTAACATTAGACTTGTTCTTGGTTATGAGTCAGAGGGTTCACTTGAAGTTGGACGTACACCAAGGAAATCCCCATCAGGTGCTATCCTGCCTCTGGTATTTCTGTTGTCTCTCCTGGTTTCCTCTAGGCACCGTTGACAACGCTCACATTTCTTGGCATCTGTTGAGTGATTGATGGGAGCTGTATAGGATGGTTTTCACTGTCGTAGAATTCGTATCTGTGCCATATCTATGTGATACATGATTTTGTTGCTTTCTCAGACTCCAATCCTTGAAAGAAGTAGCAGCCATAAGTGAACCTGTGTCCACTCTTTACGCCCAAAGTTCATGCATGCTGGCCTCTGCAGGAGTTGAACAGCAATGTGATGGTGAGGCTTGCCTGTGGTTCCATAAAGGAAGCTTCAACTGTTTTACAAGTTTGTATGCTCGTACTTTGCCTTTTTCTTGAACTTTCCCAAGGAAAAAGTTGCTATGCCGTGGATCTGGTTATCATTAGTTGATACAATGAATGTTTATCTTTGGTGGGAATGTTAATCACAGCTGGGTTCGCCATGTAACAGCTCTGTTAGAAAGCAACTGGTATACAGTGTGCAATCGTGGCTATTAGGTGGAATTTTATGAATTATTTGCCTGGGGGTTTCTATGTGCACGGGTTGAAGTGGGCCCCACCAAGTCAAGTTAATGTTAGTACGAAGTGAGGCTAACGTGGATGTAATTTGCGGAGTCAAATCGTTATGTGGTTAAAGCCCTAATTGATCACTCATCAATTAATTTACGCTTATTGGCATGTCATACTCTTGAGGTTGTGATTGACACGATGACGTTTTACATCTTAAGGTTAAGAAATAATTTATTGATCATTCATAATACATTATGTAGTACTTACAATGTATATTCCATTAAAACTAATACCAATTTAATATCAAATTCATATTTTGATCTCAAAAATATTAATTTGAAACACGTTGATAGCTTTTTTCCTTAATTTTGCTATTTCTTGATATAGTCTAGAGAAGAGATAGATAGATCTACTATTATTTTTTAACTGATGTTGATATGATGATTTAGACTAGCATTTTTGGACGAGATATTTTTTCAACACTAAAGACTATAGTTGGAAGATCGAAATCTATGGTAAAATATATAATTGACAATCCCTTGCAGATTTATAAAGTTAAAAGCAGTCATGCAAAAAATTGTCACAATTGAGAAGTACAAGTCTCACAAAAGGACAGATTAGTTAATTTCTCAATTAGAGGGACTATAACTAAAAATCCAAATAATACTAATATTAAATTAAAGAAATGTTGGAAATTGCCAGAAATCCCTTTCATCACCTTCAATTCGTAAAGAAAACTGCTACTTTCTGGATGGTGACAATGGTGGAGAGAAGGGTTGAAAGTAGAGAAGAAGGAAACTGCAGGGATGACCTTGTTTTCATATTATATTGTCATAAACTTTACCCGTAAAAAAAAAAATTTAAAAAGGTAAATAACCCACCGTTTGGCAGCAAGATGCTCGTACACTGGGGATTTTATGAGGACAGCCGATTCAAATCTAGGCACAAATAGAATGAGAGACAACATAAGAAAAATAAATATAAAATTAAATATAAAAACCTGACTTATTTAGGAAAGGAAAAATCAATAAATAAAAAGACAGACTACTATCCTAATTCTCTTTCTTGCAATCCAAGCACAATGAGAGACGACAGAAGAAAAATGAACACAAAATAAATGTAAACTTCTCATCAAATTAGGAAAGGTAACAAATTCTAATACTAATGCTCTTTCTAACTACAGTGGCAGTCAGCTTATGAGGCTATAAAAGCAATGCAATATCCCCCTGAAATCTTGTATCAAATTCTTGATAGAAAGTTCTTTAATTTGTCTTAATTAAGTGATCAATTTTTGATCGTAATTTCTTTTTCTTAAACTCTATTTGAACGTAGCGAACATTCCCTCCCACATTCCTTCTCTACCCAAACCTCAAGATTTATACAACATTAAACCTGATAATTCTAACAAATCCTTTGACCACGTTTTGCTCCCCCAAAACACCAAAATTAATCATCCTATTCAACCCTTAGAAACCCTAGCGCTCTCCCCTTCTGATTTCCTTCATCGAGCTCCTACCCTTGAGCACCTCAAACCCAGCAAACCAGCCTCATTGGACCACACCCCATTCAAGCTCATTGAGACACTCAAGGACTTGAAAGAATTGGCCTTGGTGTTGGAGACTGTGGATAAATTTGGGGTTGACTTGGAGCACAACCAGTATCGCTCTTTTCAAGGCATGACATGCCTAATGCATATTTCTACAAGAACTAAGGATTTCGTTGTGGATACCCAAAAGCTTCATGCGTCCATTGGACCTTACTGGAGGGAGGCCTTCAAGGATTCTAAGAAGAGGAAGGTCATGCATGGGCATGCAATGATATCTTATGGCTCCAACGTGATTTCGGGATCTATGTATGCAACCTATTTGACACCATGCCGGCATCAAGGGTGCTAGGGTTAGAGCGTAGCAGTCTAGCCTATCTTCTCAAGTACTATTGCGGGGTCTCTTCTAATAAGGGGTATCCAACGTCTGATTGGAGGATATGTTCACTACTTAAGGAGATGATCAAGTATGCAAGGGAGGACACTCATAATCTGCTCTATATTTATGATCTCATAATGATTGCACTCATCTCAAGATCAGATACAAGAGTTTTATCTTACGAATAGGATATGCGAGTAGCCTTACCTCTAAAGTACAAGGACCAATGCTACTTGCTATTAAAGGTTTACAAGAAGAGTTTCAAAGTGTGCTTATAACTTCACAAGAAACAGTTGTTCAACGAGAATTCATGGACAAAGGATGTAGAGGGCATCAAAGAAGCAAAGGTGAACGTCTCACAGTATGGTGTTGCAAGGGAATTGTACAAATGGATGAATAAGATGGCCAGAATGGACGAATACCATCTATAAACAACAGATCCACCATTCAGTATGGGTCCCATTTACGGTAAATCATGGCAGACATTGAATCTAGAGTGAATTAATGTGACCTCTTTTCTCAAATATGCAATTGGTAAGTAGTCTCGCTAACATTAGATTGGGCTAGTGGTTGTGGGTTATAATTAGTTAGAGGTTCACTCGAGTCGAAGGTAAACCTTAACCAACGAAACCCTCTATTTTTTGCAAGAGCCTTCCTTTAGGTATGATTGATGATACTCAAGTTTCTTGTCTTCTGTCGGGTGCTTCTGAACCTCTCCAAACCTAGCAGTGATGGGAGGTAACTATACACGATGGTTGTTGCTGTTGTACTTGCAATATAGGATTCAGAGGTTGGGGAAATCAGCCCAATTGGCTTCATGCACAAATCCTCTTTCAACAACAATTTCATGCACTTTTCAAGTATTGAACCCATTTCGCTACTTCGAGGACAAACCAGATATTAGATAATGAATGTGTCATACATAAATGTGTACAATGTTAGGTACACTAATTGAAAAATTTATTGTTTAATAGAGAATATTCGTCGTGTAAAATATTAAAAGGTGGATCATTTAAAACTAAAGATCCCTAATTTTAGATTTAGGTCCATCGATCATTTAAACTTAGGAAGTTCACAACTTAAATTTCAAAACTCGTTTAGTTTAAAAGGATTAGTCATATAAAATTAATAATTTTATCATTCAAGAATCACATAACTCTCTCAAATAATTCATTGTTTAAAACAAGCGGCATATAATTATTCAAGGCTCGAATTCAAAATATAAAATATAAATACAAAATCAATTTACAACATTTAAAGGAAAAATAAGAGGAAAAAATGAAGATATAAAAAGAAGAAAAAATAAAAGTTCATCATTATAACAAAAGATTTATTAATTATTTTTATAAAAAGAAAACCTAGAAGTTCATTAAGTACATATAAAAAATTATTATTAGACAACCTCATATGCGACATTCTAACTTTTAGATAAACATATGTGTACATAAACTATGAGTCATTCGATTTGATTTTGGATCGCATCTTGTTCAACCAGCAAGATTTACTTGGTTTCGCATTCGAGTATTTGATTTGGATTGATTTCGGGGCTATTGATGCATTGTCCTAACTTTGTTGGGATATATTTGGGTCTAGTTTGATTTGATTCGGGTCACTTTGATTTTAGTTCCTCTTCCGGTCTTCCAAGCTGCTAGCAATGAGCAGGCAGTCTGGGTTCCTATTTTACTTCCAACTGAAACACACGAACATTCTTGGCAAAGCCATCACCATTCACCTGGAGCCAAATAGCTGAGAGACAGAGGAAGACAGCGTTTTTCCAGAATAAATGGAACCCCATTGGTACTTATTACTACCAATTTTTACCAACTTCAAAGCATGTTTTCTTCTCCATTGAAGCTATTTAGAGCCCTGATTTCTGTTTCAACTTATCACTTCTCATCTCTCTCATCTTCTCTCCCATCAAAATCCCCACTTACCCGTTTATCCCATGCATTTCAAGAGGGCAAGTTCACATCTTTGCTTCAGTCTAACCATGTCAATCAAACCCTTTTCTTTCTGTGCTCAAAACCCACTTCAGCGATTAGGTTCTTTGATTGGTCGGAGAATGTTTTAGGGTACAGTCATACTTTGTGCTCTCATTGTGCTCTTCTTCATATTCTGCTTTTTCACCGCTTGTTTGGCCCTGCTCACCAGGTGTTCGACAAAATGCTTCTGAGGTTTTCGGAGTTAGATGTGTTTAGTGCGCTCTCTGACGGTTTTGGGAGATATAGTTCTAATCCCAATACTGTTTGTAGCTTTTTGCTTGCTGGGTATTGTCGAAATGGTAGGTTTGATAAGGGTATTGATGCTTTTTTGAGGATGTCGAAGACAGGGATTGATGTTGCTCCTTATGCGTTGAGAACTATGTTGGATTCATTGATTGGTTCTCGGTGCATTCAAGGGATTGTGAGTATCCTTGATGAAGTGTGTGGTCAGTCAGGGAAAATGTTGAAGCAGGGGTTTAACCTTTATGAGTTTGTTGCTATGAGTTTAGTTAATGGTCATCTGTTTGAGTTGGCATTGAAATTTCATCGAAAGATGATTGATAGAGGTCTTGTGCCGGTTGTTGTTGATTGTAATAAGGTACTGAAGGTTCTTCGTAAGGAGGAGAACTCATTAGAAGCTGCCTCCCAATTCTTTAATACAATGTTAGAAGTCGGTCCGAGTCCTAACCTGGTGACATTTAGCACTTTGATTGACTCATATTGCAAAGCAAAGAGACTGGATGAAGCATTCAAGCTTTACCATTTGATGATGGCGAGGGGTATATCTCCGGACTTGATTGTATATAGTATACTTATTGATGGTCTTTTTAAAGATGGAAAATTGGAAGTAGGGTCTTGCCTTCTGTCTGAAGCTTTAGAGAAGGGAATCAAGTTAGATAGTGTTGTTTTTGGCTCGATTATGGATTCATATGTGAAGGTGGGGAACCTGGAGAAGCTGATTGAGGTATGCAACAGAATGCTTCGTGAAGGCATCTCATCTAGTGTAGTTACTTGTGGCATTCTAATAAATGGGTTATGCCAAGGTGGGCATGTGCTTGAGGCTTGCGGGGTGTTTGGTGAATATGTGAAGCGTGGTTTGGAGCCTTCTGTTTTAGCCTACAGTAGTCTTATTGATGGCTTCTGCAAATTGGGAAATTTGAAAGAGGCCTTTATCTGGTACAAAAAGATGGTAGAAAATGGCCATGTTCCAGATCTTGTCATCTATTCCATAATTATCAATGGTCTCAGCAAACAAGGGCGGATGCACGAAGCTCTTCAACTCTTCTTCCAGGCTGCAATGATGGGTATACAACTTAATGTATATAGTTTTAACGCCTTGATTGATGGTTACTGTAGATTGTGCCAGATGAGACCTATGATGAAGTTGTACAATCTTATGCAAGATAGGAACATACATCCTGATGCAGTGACTTATACTTCACTTCTCAAAGTACTGGCTGCTCGGGGGAAGTTGGAGAAGGTTTTGGCTCTCTTCTTTCAAATTCTTAAGCAAAGTATCTCTTTAGATGCCATCGCATATTGCATGCTGATGGACAGCTTCTGTTCGCAGAACAAACTGAAAGCTGTTGTATGGCTTTTTCAGTTGATGTTGAGGAATAAGGTGAGCCCTGACATTGCAACATACAATGTTCTCCTCAGAAGTCTCTTCAAAGACTGCCGGTTTGAGGAAGCAATGAACCTTTTCCAAGAGCTCAGTACCCACGGCCCAGAGCCCGACATTGTGACGTACAACACTGTGATCTGTGGCTACTGCTTTTCGGATAAGTTGAATGAGGCAATTCAGCTATATGAAACACTCTCAGACAGACCAGTTAGGCGCACTGCCATCACTTTTACTATTCTGATCAATGCTCTTTGCAAAAAAGGTAGATTGAATGAGGCAATGCAGATGTTTAGGAGAATGCTAGATGAGG
>NCQT01153275.1:0-14492 GCA_002740465.1 Stenocereus thurberi | reverse complement strand
ACTAATGACACAAATAAAAAAATTTATATTCATATTTAGTTCACATTTTATATTCCCGGATTCCTTAGATAAATTTTCACAAAACCTAAAATACAACAATGTAATTAAACATATATGCTAAAAAAATGAATTTTACATAGCCATATTATTTGTCAAAATAAATCTAATTAAGCATCAAACACAAATTAAACTATTTATTTCGCACCTCATCCAAATAAACAATCCTAAACAAAAATAACCAAATACTATTGAAATGCTTAGCAAACTTATATTACTATAGACTTCATATACCTCAAAATTACTAAAATAAAATAAAAATTCTTAGCATATCAAACAAATCATACAAAAAATTGAACATACCTCACAAAAATATACATTTCACATACTTACAAAAAATCAATATACAACACAAATCAAACAAAAAATAAACATACTTAGCAAACTTAAATTATTCACTAAAACAAAACACATTATACATGTTTAACATACTTCAACATTTTATAATAATTATATAATTATTATAAATGTACATACTTAACATATTTTATTCCACTTATTCAAATAAATATGCTTCATAAATTAAACAAAAAAATTAACATAATTCACAACCATATTTTAAGAAAAAATAAATTAAATAAATTATACAAAAATGTTTCAAAATTAAATTTCACAAAATTTAACAACTCATACCAAATTAATATATATAATTTCAAAACACAACAATTCCACTAACCTTTAAATACTCGAAAAACAAAGCGGACTATTAGGGACAGTGGCAGCGGCGGCACTCTTTAATCTATTCATAACAAATCAACCGCCATAAAAAAAAATTCACTTAAATATTTTAATTTCAAAGAGCAAATTAACTCAAAACAAATGACTTACTGCTAAATTATAAGCGACGATAATAATTTTTTCTGGCCACTGGAAACCGGAAACCATGAAGATCTCCCTCTTTCTCTTTCTTCCTTGCTTCATCTATCTCGCTTTCTCTCTCTTCACGATTGAAATGAACCCCGAACATCTCTCTCTCACCGAACAATTTAAACCGAGATCCAAAATTTTTTGAAAAATGGGTTGGAGAATTCCTTGTTTTATGAGATGTCTACGGTGTAATAGATTCTTCCATACGGGGGAGTTAGCGTTTTGTTTTTTTTACTGAAGACATCGCTCTTGTGAAGGCACTTTGCTCATATCATTTGGACCCATAGGCTAGATTTATTCGTAAGAATTTTCCATGCTAATTTACATTGAAACGCCTTGTTGACTGCTTCTGTTTTATGTAATCCTAATCCCCCTTTGCTTTTAGGCAAGCAGAGCTTGTTCCATGCCACAACGGTAGGCCTTTCCCTATATTCGCGTGGTTCTAAAAGAATTCTCAACTGAGTTTGTCTATAAGTTGACTAGTATTTGTTGGCATCTGAAAGCATTGCATTGTATGTACTGGGATTGATTCTAAGTGTGATTGTATTAGAATTGTTCTCCCTGCTTTGGATAGACAGTTTGCTTGCCAACCTTGGAGTTTGGTGGTGGCTTTATCAATGATTTCTTTAAAGGTAGTCTTTGAAGGTCGACCTCAGAAGAGGGGGCAACCCAAATATTTGCCTAAGGAGGCTCTGTGCGGGATGTGAAAAATACCCATAATGATGTTTTTCTGGTGTGCGATGGCGTTATGCGAGAACGTGAGTGACTACTTATGATAGTTAATAAATTGTCCTGAGNNATTGTAGAATTTATCTAATATCAACTTGAGATGCGTACTACTGTTAATAGTAGTTTTACAAAAAAGTAGACAGTCGTCAGTAAAGAGCAAGCCGGGAACCGTGCTAGACCGTGGGCAAATTTTGATCCCTATGCCAGATTTTTTATTAGCTGTTGCATTAATTAGCTATAGGCTGAGAACTTCCATACAGAGGATGAAGATATACGGAGAAAGTGGATCACCCTGTCGAATGCCTCGAGTCGGGGTAAATAACCGATGCGGTTCATCATTAATGATAATTGAGTATGAGACGGACGATAGACATTCTTTAATCTATTTGTTCCAGGTTGGCTTGAAGCCTATTTCTTGAGAACAATGCATGATAAAGTCTCATTCCATTCGGTCATAAGCTTTTTCCATATCTAGTTTAATGGCAACCCATGGCGTTTTGCCTTTTGCTTTCCTGAATTTATGCATAATCTCGTGAGAGATAAGAATATTATCATGGATAGATCTGCCTGGGATAAATGCGCTTTGAAGCAGTGAGATAATTTTTTCAAGATGTGGTTGTAGTCGATTAACGAGTATTTTTGCAATAATTTTGTAAATCGTGGAGCATAGGCTGATTGGTCTAAACTGGTTAGTTTGTACTAGGTTTTCAATTTTTGGTATGGATGTTATGAAGGTGTGGTTGAGTTCTTTTAATAGCTTGCCATTTGCAAAGAATTCGGTGATACAATTGAACATGTCTTTTTTGGTGATATTCCAGTAGGTCTTGAAGAATCCTGTACCAAACCCATCAGGTCCTGGTGTTTTGTTGAAGTCGATACAAAGGAGGCGGTCTTAACCTCCTCCAGAGTGGGAAGGCTAATAAGTTCGCTATTTTCAAGATCTAAAATGAGGCTAGGAAGCCCAAGGTGTGGTAGGGTGCGCTGTCCAGTATGACTTGATTTAAGGCGTTTGAAAAATATTCCGTGAATTTATTAGCAATTTGATCTTGATCAGTGATCCAAAGCCCGCAGTCATCTCAAAGTTTGAGAATTATTTTCTTTTTTCTTCTGTTGTTTGCTCTGTGTTGGAAGAAGGTAGTATTTTGGTCTCTGTTTATCAGCTATTATTTCCGTCGGAGTTTCTCCCAGTATTTTTGATTAAAAAGCATCATTTTTTCTCTCTACCTTAGGAGACCTGTCATCCATGCATTAAGACAAAAACTGTCTGGGTTAGAGAGGAGTTTGTCCTCCACATGCTCAATACGTTGCGTGTTATGGGCTAGTTTACTGTGGAAGTTGCCAAAGTGATTTTCCACCATCCTTTAACTTCGTGCTTGATAAGTTTAAGCTTCTTTGTATTTTAAACATGTTCATTCCTATGATGTTAGTATGCAAATTCTTAGTAATGATGGTGCCGACTTGCGGGTATTGGCACCAAAACTTTTGAAATCGGAAGGGGAAAGCCTTTTGTCTCTGGAGCACCATGTCTGAAAAAACAATAATGGGACTATGATCTGAACAAGTGAAACTGCTATGTTTCTCGAAGGTGTTGGGGTACATGATTTGCCAATCTTTCCTGGCGATGGCTCTATCAAGTCGTTCATAAATTAAATGGGTATGAAGTGTTTTCTTCCATGTGAATAAATTCCCTTTCACTTGGACGGAGTCCGCATCAATTTCTGTTAGGATGTTATTGAGTCTCTGGAATTTGCTTAGGGAAGAGTTTGTCCCCCTTTTGTCTTCATTAGGGCTAGCAAGCTCTTGAAATCCCCCATTAAGCACCAAGGAGCATCAAATACTAAGCTGAGTTGAATGGGATGTTCCCAAAACTGATCTTTCTCTTTAGCTTGGGCTGGGGCATAGATTCCAGATACTATGGAGTTTTGTCCTTTTTGAGGATCATGAATAAGCATATGAAAGCTCGCTATTCTTTAAGAAGGGTAGATGCATGTATGTTACCATTATTCCAAAGTACTATAATGCCCCCTGAGTGATTATGAGGTAGCACGTAGTGGTAGTGCTCGAAACCCATTTGGGGAAGAATTTGGAGCAAGTGCTTTTCATTGACCATTGTTTCGAGTAGGAAAATCATGTCTGCCTTATAGGTTCGTGTAAGGGATTGGACTTCCTTAATAACCTGTGGTTTTTTAGCACCTTGTGTATTCCAACTAATAATTATCATACTATATGAAGTTGGTGTTTAGTCTTTATGCCTTTCGTGTAGTACTTTGTTAATAGCCGTGCTTACCTATAGCCATCCTCGAAATGTTTCTTTTCCTGTATGAGAAAGCCCTTAGTTGAGAGCTACTCACAAACATGGTTTGAATCTAATGGTGGCATAACGCTATGGGGTCTATCGTAAAGGTTAATGTGTCCTAAAAAGCTATGTCTACCTAGATGTAGACCATCCGTTATTACAAGAATGCAGTAATTCGCCCTTTGGTTAAGGAACCATAATTTGTCAGCTGGAGGGAAAGGCGCTAACAAAAAATTTAACTTCTGCATGGCAATTTTCTCTGTAATAGTACATGATCTAAAACAGATGGTTCGTTTTTGGAGATGAAGATAGCTATTTACTTGCCGTATATTTTGCTGGATGTATACGAATATCAATAGCTTGTGTATAATACATGATAAATACAATTGTTCTAGGCCCGAAGGCGGTATAAAAAAAGCCTTGGAAGAGCATTGCTCTTCACTTGCTAACGTGAAGCACACGCCCTTCTTCAATTGTGTAGCATTGCGCTGACCTCCTCCATTCCTTCATTCATTCCTTTTTCTGATTTCCTAGCAAAGAAAATGCAGCAGCTTAATTAAGTAATTGCCATGACATAAATAGATGGGGCATATATATTGTGCCCAGAAATATGATAGAGTAGGACAAAGATTGTGAAGGGTGAAGGCCGCTAATTGAGTAATTAGTGGAGTCTCAGACTGAATTAAATGCATCATCGACCTTGTGATGGGTGGGGGACTAAGCCATATGTGCCCAGATGTCGGCTGCTCACTAGAGTTAGGAGCAACATGAGTACTGATACACTTAGGCAAGATCCAACAACCACCCATAAATATTTTCACCCTCTCGTTGATGGGGACTGCAAGAAACTTATTTAGTTTCAATTCTTCAGAAAGTGCAGGGGGGTTGATTGAAGAAACTAAAACCAAACCATACAGACTAGGGTAATCCAGGAAATTAACATTAAAAACATCATAATTAATACAATCAACAAGGATTCCTTTCTGTCTACTGCTTGTAAAAGGACCACAAAAGCGAAGAGCCGCCATATACACAGGTGGCTTGACATGAAGTTCAAGAATCTAGGGATCACTAAAGGCATAAGGCCTTACGTCACAAGAAGCCAAGGCAAACTGCAAAGAACATCCACCCTTTCTGGTGGAGTAACAGGTAGGCAAAAAAAATATATTCCCCAAACATCCGCCCAAAAAAAAAAAAGTTACAGCTTTCGGGTCAATGGACTAGGTGCCGGAAGTACATTCCTCACGTTCTTCAATTCTTTTCCTCTTATTAGAGTCTGGGACATCTCTACATCCACAAGATGCTCAAGGTTCAGGTACATGTCAGCATTGTCCTTAACATCCATACCCTCTATCTCCTCATTATCCATGGCAAGTAGAGGGTTAGAGTTTGAGGAGTGCTCACCTTGGTTGGGCATGACAATGGAGTGTGTCAAAGGAATCCCACTATGTTTAGCATGGGTAGTGGAATGCTGAGGGGTATTGGCCTCATTCTGGGCAGTCTCAGGAGGGGGTTTAAATGAAGAATTGGTCATGGCAGAAGGACCTTGGGGTTTTAAGGATAAGGTTCTCCTTGGGTGGGTGCCTGTCACAGCTCGGGTTCGTTTTTTGGGGGATACCGTAACCCAGTTTTCGGTCAATGGAAGGGGGGTTGACCCTGAAGGAACACTTTCCTTACACTAAAGGTTGACATTAATATCCTCAAATTACTGTACGACCGCTTGAATCTTTTTCTAAGAGGGGGGCTTAGGGCAGTTATCCAGTTGATGTGAGTCTCCACCACACAGGGGGCATACTTTATGAAGGCCCTCGTAAATGAGGGAGACTCTTATAGACCACCCTTCTTTCGATATAGTGAGGCTACCAGGCAGAGGGTCTGTAACATCTATGTTAAGGCAAACCCGAACAAATTTGGCTTTGAGATGGAGCAAAGTGTTTTGGTCAATTCTAACTGTAGGGCCCACTAGCTAGAGTAGCCAAGCTAAAGAGTCAGAATCCCAAAATTCCCAAGGAAGCCTAGGGACTCTAACCCATTGGTCAATTTTAGTAATAGTTGTCGTGTAAGAATCAAAGCACGGGGTCCATTTTTGTATAACAAAATTCAGACCATTCACATGCCACGGTCTTTGATCATACACAAGCATTCTATCCTCAGTGTTAGCAAACCTCAGCAATATCAAATCATTTCCAGCATCAATATAATCCACTTGCCCTTTGACAAAAACCTAGTCTTTTTTGGTCTTGTGAATAATAGCAGGAATGGGAAGGGGGTCGCCCCAAATTTTGCCAATCAGATAGCAATTCAGTAATTCTTCCAAATGGTTAGGAAGAGGATTTAGGGGCAAGGCAGGGTCAAGCTTTGATGTATTAGGTTGAGAGGTATGACCTATAGAAAGGACCCCTGAAGGGTCACTTCCGGGAAGTTGAAAACAAAGTTTTGGATCGGGTGGTGAGACTTGAGAATGACCATGACTACCCAAACCGAATTTGAGGGCAGTTGCGTAGGGCCTAGGTCTAGCTGTAGTGGATTGGCTATGATGGTGAGGTCGAACTCCATCCAACACAGGTAGATCTCCAAGTTGGGTAATATGAGTAGGAGTGGGAATATTGTGGTTGTGGTTAGGACTAATATCTGGACTAGTATCAAGAGATAAGGGGGACGTTGGGGAAAGGCTGTTCATAGGCAGAGGTATTCTATTTTTAGGTGTATATTGGTGGGCTTGCTGCAACTGAGAACTATAGCTACACATATTTATACTAAGGTCCCTTACTCTACGGGGTTGGACGGTTGAACACTTCATGAAGGCGCAATTAGGGAAAATATTAGAACAAAGAAATAATATATGGCTTTTAGACACACCACAATGGGTAAAATAGCAACAATAGATTCCAAACAATTTTAATGGATGGATATCACCTGGTAGTATCTGGCTGTCCTCTTTAATTCTGCTAAAGATCTTTACTTTGTAAGATTTGTCAACCGAATTTGAAGCATAGCCCACCGGATTGTTCAAAAACCGCCTGAATTTGATGTCTTGCCACTCGAGTAGAACTAGAATTGTAGCTTGGGGATTAAAATTTGGTTCATCATCATGGAGTATCTCTAGGAGGACCGATTCACACAGATCGGTTGAGTTAATGTCCCTTAACATGTCAAAAGACACTTCTAGTCCACTCCACACCCTTCGCTGCCAACGAAGGGTCATGTTCTTCCTGGAAGGAAACCGGTAGTAAGGTAGGGGTATTTCAGTCAGTGCGCTTTCGATCTGGTGTGAAACCACGCGCTGAAGAGAGGATCTAGGTGTCTTGTCCACCATTAATGGGGGAGGGTTAGTAGATAATGCAAATCTGGGGTAATTGATGCTGAGGTAACGTGGATCAAAGATCGTGAATCGCACGGCAGATTTGGGTGCACTAGTATTGTGAGTCGAATCAACGTAAATGGGTGGAATTTGGGGCTGGAACCACCAGTTTTCGGTGGTTTGGGCATAGACAGGAGATTGACTGGAAGTTGAGAGGATTGCTCCATTCAGGCAAGGGAGAGGCGTTGTTGGTTCATTGAAGGTAGGCGAGGGGTCGGGTGGTTTATTCATGGGAAAGACAACTCTCTCTAGATATGCTTTTTCTCTCTCTAGAGACTCCTGTTTTCATAGATATGAACTTACCCCTATTCCCTTAAATACAAGGTCGTATCAACTATCAAATCACTTTCCTACCAATACAGGGATGTGGGGTACAGAGTCTTGATTAGCAACAAACATATACGTTACTTCATCTATCATAAAGTTAGTTTATTTAAAACTTTATGACTTTATTTTTATAAAGTATAAATTAGATTCTTAGTTCTAAAATATACTATTATAGCGTCATCATGTAATGAAGAGAGCATTGAAACTTAACCCAAAATAAATAAATAAATAATAATAATAATAATAATAATAATAATAATAATAATAATAATAATAATAATAATAAAAAATTGAAAACTTACACAAGAATACATGCATGCATGAAAATTTTATCAAGGCAGTGCATGATGTCTGATCTAATGAACTCCATCTAACTCCATGTTTGGAAGGAAAAGATTTTAATGTTAATGTTGTAAATATGCATAATTTAATGTATGATTAAAGAGGGTTAATTGAAGATTTAAAGGTCGAGGGCGTAATATGCGCGCATGCAGAAATCAATAAAAATTGTCAAAGTTGGTCAAAGGTGACATATTTGGCTTTGATTTAAGAGAAAAAGAAAAGTTTTGAAAGTAACAATTTAAAGCATTTTTCTAATAATTTGCCAAATTATAATTTTCACATTAATATTTTGAATCTTGATAGAATATAATTTTCATATTAATATGGCAAAATGTATGTGTCGAGCTTTACTTAGCGGAAAAGAACCCCTGGGTTCGCCTTTCATGCGTACTGCTATTAATGCTATGACCATGGGGTTCATCATGTCCACTTAAACCCTTGTTGTCCACTGGTTCACTCCTTTTCTTTCACCTAAAACCATAATTAAACATGCATCAAAATTCGAAGAAAAAGGTGACACTAATATATTAAATTTAATTTGGATCTATAAACTTAATACTGTGATGCAATTTGAATTAAAAAAATATTCTAAATTTTTAGAAGGGGCCACGAAAATAAGGGAAAAATTTTTAAAAAATAAAAAAATTATAACATACAATAATTCAGATCTATGAATTCAAGATTACCATACAATTTGTTACAAAAAATTAAGTACTCTATCTAGGACTACTATGGAGGTTGACCTTCATTCTCGACGCCAAGTACTTTTTGGCTTTAAAAATAGTTATTTAACAGCAATTTGTGCGCGGATCTTACTTAGAATCTTCGCCAATTTAAACTTAGACAAGAAAGCAAGTTTTAAAGACACGTCCTTCCTGCATGACTTTTGTTGTTTTCTTCACTTTGGTGACTGGTATGTGAAAGTTTCAATATACATAATTCAATGATTAGAAGGACTTTAAAATATTATGCATAATTTAATAATAATAACGCACAATTAGTGCTGTAATGTTGCATAATATATGTTAAGACGTACAAATTTTGTTGGATGTCAGTTAGTCTCTTTTGAATTGTCAAATTTTGGGGTATTTTGCACTAATCCTCCTTGAAGTTTTAGGTCTTAATTAATTTAACCTTGATTTTTTAGGATTTAATTTTACCATTCTTGAAGTTTTAGCATCAATACAATATATTATATGTATGGTAGTTCTGGTTTTGTAATAAGTTGATGATCAGTGAGAGAAAACTGGAGTGGAGAGTTGAGAGAGAATCAAATGAGCATTCCCTTTATTCCATAATGCTAAACAATCAGCCCTTACATTAGCCTTTGATACTAACATAAGGCATTTAGAAATATCTATAACAACCTACTACCAACTCACCATTCTCTCAACAACAATGCACCAACTGAATGTATCCCTCAGCTACTAATAGAATGTATACGGTACTAATAGAATGTATACTATCCTACACTCCCCCTCAAGTTGAGTGTTGGAATATATTATAGACACTCAACTTGGAAATAAGATGCTAATGCTGAGTGACTGATAAAGGCTTAGTGAAGATATCAGCAAGTTGTTTTTTTTTGTTGTGCACATAAGCGGGTTTGATTTTCTTGGTTTTCAATTGATCTTGTATGTAATGGCAGTCTACTTCAATATGTTTAGTCCTCTCATGGAAACAATGGGTTGGCTGAGATGTGAAAAGCTACCTGATTATCACAATAGAGTGTGATTGGAGTTAAATCTAACATGTCAAGATCCTTGAATAGTTGTAACAACCAAATGATCTCATAACATGTTGTAGTCATAGCCCCATATTCAACCTCAGCAGAGGAGCAAGCTACAACAATTTATTTCTTGACCCTCCATGACATAGGAAAGCACTTAGCAGAATGCAAAATCCTATGGTAGATTTTCTTGTATCATTGCAACTACCCCAGTCAGAGTCACAGAACCCTGTTAACTGTGGGTCATCAGTGCTTGACGATAAAATTCGTTGTACTATTGTACGTTTAATATGCATGAGTACATGTTTAGCTACTGCTAAATGTTCTATAGAAGACTCATGTATAAACTAGCTTAAACTTGGACAGCAAATCCAATGTCAGGTCCTGTAATTGTAAGATAAATCAACTTGCCTATCGACTTCCTATAAACTTCAGGCTCTTTGAGTTTTTCTCACGTATAGTTACTCAATTTGAGATGTGAACCCATAGGCAACTGTAATGGCTAGGCATTGACCATATTCATTTCTTTCAACAAATTCAAAGTGTATTTTCTTGGGCATATATAAACACCTGATCCAGCAATTTCCATTCTAAGAAAATACTTCAACTACCCCAAATACTTCATGTGGAATTGAGTGTGAAGATACCTCTTATGATCACTCAATTCAGCAACATCATTTCTAGTAATAATCATGTCATCTGCATCAATGAGTATTGCTAAGAACTTCCCATTTGCTTGCTTTCTTGTAAACAATGTATAATCACCTTGGACTATTGAAACCATAAGATAGAAGTGACCAAGACAGCTTTGTGAACCACTGTTTTGGTGCTTGTTTAAGTACACAAAGTGACTTTAGTAGTTTGCATACTTTCTACCCATGTTTAGGCTTGTTCACTCACTCTGAATAGGTACTAGCTAAGTCAATTTTGCAGCCATAACCTGTAAAACTGTGAGGTAGAGCTACATACACCTCTTCCTCAAGATTGTCATGTAAGAAGGCATTTGACACATCCATTTGAGTAATTAGCCAATGCTTCATTGCTGCTACTTCCATAATAGCTCCCACTGAACTCATTTTAGCTATAGGTGCAAAGGTTTTCTCATAATCTATGCCACACTGCTTACTAAATCCTTGTGCAACCAGTCTTGCCTTGTACTTATTAACATATCATCATATTTATATTTTGTTCTGTAGATCCACTTGCATCCTATGGCTTGTTTTCTAGATTGGAGCACTATAACTTTCCAAGTGTGATTGTCCTCCAAGGCTCTCAACTCTTGATTCATATGTAGCTTGACACAGCTTTTCCTGCTTTGCTGTAGTAGAGAACAGAACTGGATCTTCATCACTAGATATAGCCGCTAAATATGCTCTATATTCAAGTGAAATGTGATCATAATAGATTGAATATAAAAGTGGATATCTAATACTTGCATTAGCAATGGTGTTCATGGTAATATAGTCCTTCATCCACTCAGAATTCCTTGAAATTCTTAAAGACAACCTTGTAGGTGCAATTTGCAAAACAGAATTGCAGGTGTTGCATGTAATTCATGTTGTGATGAGGGTTGATCATTCTAATCAACTGGTGATGCAGCATCAGGCAGAACCTAAGAGGTAGATTCTTGAACAGTTTCATCAATTGCAACATCTAAGTTATGCTCAGTTTGGTGCATCTCATCTAAAAAATAACGTATATCTATCCAGATATGTGACAAGCGTGAGGGAATATGGTGCTTATACTGACTGGACTAGATTTCTCGTATGGAAAGACATGCTCATGAAAGTGAGCATCCCTTGAAACAAATACCTTCATAGTTAGAAGATTCAATAGCTTATATCCCTTCTGTGTAGAAGGATCTTAAAGAAATAAACAGGGAACTCCTCTTGGCTTGAATTTGTCACTTATTCTCTCTGGATTTGATGCAAAAGCTAAACAACTGAATACCTTCATATGCTCATAGCTAGAAAGGCTGTGTAACAGTTTCTCATATGAAGTCTAATTTTTGAAAACCTTGGTAGGAAGCCTATTTATAATATATGTGGTTGTTAATACACAATTACCCCGAAAACTCAAGTGAAGATTTGCTTGAAATCCAAGGGCTCTTGATATCTCCAACAAATGTTTGTGCTTTCTTTCCACACGTCTATTTTGCTGAGGTCTATCTACGCAACTTGTTTGATGCACAATACCATTATGTGCAAAGTCATTTTGACATTAAGAAGTATCAAACTCAAATGCATTGTTTGATCTGACAATTTTCACCTTATACATTGATTATAGGCATAATCACTAAAGATTTGAAGAGTAGCAAACGCTTGTGTTTATACTTCAACAAAGATGTCCAAGTGACTCTAGTACAATAATCAACAATTGTTAAGAAAAATCTATAGTGGCCACTTGTGCATACTCTATATGGACCCCAAATGTCCATATGAATTAGACTAAAATGTATTTCACAGCTAGTGTCATTTAAAGAAAAAGGCAAATGAATATGCTTGGCCATCATTGGACATGTAATAAAACTGATGTATCCAATGTGTTCTGCTTTACATGTATTCCAGGTACATAGTTCACCTAGAAAAAGGTGTATGACCAAGCCTATCATGCCACATATTAGCATCATTTTTGTATAAGTTGCTGTTATTTACACCTTGACTGTGACCATTGCTATCGACACTCAGCAAGATTGGTGACTTTGTGATTTACCTTTTCTGATCCAGCTCCGCTGCATGAGTCTTTATTTCTGCCTGTGAGAGATTTAGCAATTGATAGAGTCCTTTACTCCCTTTACCAATCCCTCTGATCTGAAGTGTTGTAGAATCCTGTATAAAGCAGAACTCATCATAGAGAACCACTCTAATGTGATCGTCCTTGGCCATTCTTGGTACTGACAACAAGTTATATTTAAACTTGGGCACACAAAGGATATTTCTTAACATACCACTAGTCAACACTATGTGACCCATGGCAACTATTTCAGCAGCTTGAGCATTATGTAAACTTACATAGCATCTAGAACTAACACTCATGAAATTTTTGAACATTGACATGTCCATAGCAATATGATTAGTTGCTCATGTATCTAATGTCCAACAATGTTTATAGTAGATAGTAGTAAGAGCAATAACATTACCAGCAAAATTCAGATCAATTTTCTCATCTGTTTCTGAACTGAATTTAGCTCCTGAGTTGCAACTTGAGCTAGCTCTTGACTGAGGCAATAGTTTAAGGAGTTTCTCTACTTGCTGAGTAGTCAACATTGGACTTTGAGATTCATTTAAACTCACTAAAGACACCTCAAAATTCTGTACTTCAACCTGAGCACATCCCTTCTAGTTAGAGTTTTCTCCTTTTGCCTTGAAATTTCTTTGATACTAAGACCTGTAACCTTTTCTCTGAGATTGTTGAGGCTGCCTTTTAAATCTAGGATGCTATGAAGGAAATCCAATGACATGCCATCACTTGTCTCGAGTGCATCCTCTATTTTCACACTCAGAACATCTTTGATATGAGTTTCTGCTCAATAATGCATGTAGCTAATTCTGATAAGAATTTGAAGCCTTCCAGCACTTGCTTTTGCTGTTCTTCTTGTTGTAACATTCTACATATAACCTCTACCGTGGGTAAAGGATTCATTAACAAGATCTGACTCCTTTGAGCTTGAGAGATGTCATCTAGGCCAATTTAAAACTGAAATAGCCTCTGTTCAGCTTGTTGCTAAGCTAGACAAGTAAGAAATTGAAGTACATATATCCTTAGCCATGGTTGTGATACAAGGTAACTCACGCATAGATTCAATTTCTTCCCAAACTGATTTCATTCCAGTGTAATAATCATTGACACTTTGTCCATCTTGTTTCAAGGAATAAGTTTCCTTATTCAATTGATATTTTCTGGAACTATTACAATAGCAAATTGCTTCTCTAATTGTGACCAGATTTTAACTGCACCCTTAACAAATAAAATAGATCTAGCAATTGTATTAGTGACATCATTCATAAGCCAACCTATTACCAAATTGTTATAGGCATCCCATAGATTCTTCAGAAGATCATCTGTTGATCTAGCAATTGTAACTTGCACAAAAGCAGGTTTGCGCTCCTTTGAGAGATTAATCTTCATAGATCTTCTCCATGATCGATAATTTGCTGATCCTAACAGCTTTTCTCCCAATGCAATAGTGTTTGGACCATCAGAAGGGTGAGTGAAGAGAGGATTCTGCAAATCAGTATTGTTAATATGATGATTTGCACTCATTTTATCAAAACAATGTAGATTATGATCAAATCATACCTGACTTTGTGAGTTGATATAAGCATGATCAATTGTAGAAACAAAACAATTAATCGATAATGAAGAACTGAATTGATTTGAGTTGCAGTATATAGATTGATTGTTGAAGCCAATCAGTCAATCGAAGAAGAATGAAACAAGGAATCCAGGCCTTTGAGATTTGATCCAGGATCAATAACATCTGCTTTGATACTATGATAAGTAGATGATTAGTGAGAAAAAACTAAATTAGAGAGATGAGAGAGAATTAGATGAGCATTCCCTTTACATAATGCTAACCCTTACATTAGCCTTTTATACTGACATCACGCATTTGGAAATATCTATAACAACCTACTGCCAGCTCACCATTCTCTCAACAATCATGCACTCACCGAATGTATCTCTCAGCTACTAACAGAATGTATAGGATACTAACAGAATGTATAATATCCTACATTTTGTAAATAGGATGGATATAGTTTTCATTGTAACTTAAAAGGCCT
>NCQT01153199.1:4801-14859 GCA_002740465.1 Stenocereus thurberi | reverse complement strand
ACCACTCACCATCCTTACATTCTTTTTAGATTCAACTGCAACTATCTGAGGCAATGATTGTGCAGCAGAGGCACTTATTTAGTCAAGGCTTTCAACATGTTTTTTTGATTGTCAGAGGGCTTCTTTATATCATACATGTATATGGGAATGCACTTACTTCTCAGATCTTCCCAGAATTTTGTTAACCTAACCTAATCATCATCAATGTTCAAATGCCATCTCTGGTTTTCCTTATTTGGGGGATGATATCTGAACCCAGCATACTTAGGAAACTCTATACTTGACTCCTTTGCACTTGCCCTAGCATCTCTAAACAACTCAATGCAATTGTACTTCTCCATCTTAACATCTATAATTCTGATGACTTTATCCTTGTAATGAACAACTAAGTCCCTAATGTCCTTACCCTGTTTCAAAGATAATATCAAAGAAGTACAAAATTTACACATAAATTATATAAAAATATCAAATTAAACAACATCAACAACACCATTACTTCTTTCACAGAAATCACAATCCCCTTTCTAAAAACCCTAAAACTTAAAATTCTCAAAACTTTTTGACAACTGTGTCAAAAAATCGACTAGTTTATACATCATCCACTACACTAACAAACCAAACCACAACATCAAACTCATATTTTTGCATCACGCATACCCACATGTAATGTCCATCATGAAATATATCAAAAAAACTGTAAATTTTCCAAATTTAAGGGTTCACTTACCATTGTCACACCTTCAACAACTATCTCCAACCTTCTTGTTCTCTTCAATGGTGTTTCCAAGCTCCTTCACTAGCAATTCTATGCACGCAACAATAGCAGAGACAAGGAAAGCCAGACAGAGAAAGAGAGAAGACGGTAACTAGGAGGTCAGTGCTTCAGTTTTCTTGAAGAACTACGCGGGTTTAACAAGGGCATTTTCGTCCAAGCACATCTCCCTTCAACCATGGGCCAGAATTGGGCATAAAAATAGTTACACCATCATTTAAGGTACCCCAGAATTAGTTTTAAAAACTAAGGGGCCTAAAATAGTGTCCACATAAGTTAGGGTACATTTGTGTAGTTTTTTGTTGTTCTATATGTTGATTTTGTTTGTTCTATTCTGTTATGTTATGTGCACTCACCATTTAATCTTTTTGGTTTATTGATTTGTTCAAGCTCATCTCACATGGCAACGAATAAGCACTCTTCGCCCTTTATCTTTGCATTGTTTTGCTTGCAATTGGCTTGAATCAAGGAAAATAGTTATGGGGAAGTTGGGCTTTTGCTTGTTATTCATCCCGAGAAAGAAAGGTGGTGCTCAAATGCAACCTCATGTCTTTAAGAAGAAGATGACTAGTTTGGAATGTAAAATTCATGATCTAATCCTGGTAAGTTTGTATTTGTCAATTATGAACTTTCTATTGTCCTCATGATTTCCCATTAGCCTTTGGGCTTCGCGGGGGTTCTTCATTTGAATTTGGGTTGTGAGATTGTGGAATTTGTCCTTCTAAATTGATGGCTTTGGGACATTCTTAGGGTTTCCCTTTTGTCTATGGAGAGTCTTTGTGGGTATTGCTTCTTTATTGCTTTTCTTAGCGATAATTTTTTTGGCTAGTAGATCAAATTCATTCTTACAATTGTTTTTTCTTTGTTTTGTTAATGATTATTTGGTTGTGTGCTCATGCATTTGATCAGCTCTATTCTATTATAGAGATTATCAAATTGAATTTGCTTGCTTAATTGCTTGCTTAATAGCAAATTACAACTGCTTGATTGCTTGCTTAATGATTCTGTCTGCCTTGCAATGTATTATGTACTAATTGCTTATGTGTTCTTTGTCTCTTTTTTCCTTTTTTCCAGTCTTGTTTAATAAACATCGATTTAGTTCTATTTAATGATACTTTAAAAAGAAACAATCTAAAAAAGGCCCCCCTAAAAAAAATAATGCAAGCAGTAGTGGACTTGGTTCTAGTATTAACTAGTGTCAAAGAGACAGGGGAATGAGGGTGAATCCAATATTAATAGCAAAAGTTAATCATAATCATGTATCTATTCCAAAACATGAAAGAATGTAAACAATAATTGTAAGAGTGGACTACAATAACTTTTTATCCATTATTTAAATTTGACTTTATAGTACACATGTTAGTAGGTGGACACCCCTAATTCAAATGTATAAATCTGCCACTGAGTATAGGTATATCCATATTGGAGGTGTTCAAGTACAAATCACTCATTACAATACTATAACAAAGATATTGATATTGACAATTTGCTCTGTGATATTAAGCATACAAAATTTAATAATCAAATTATCATAGGGATTAAGATTAATTTATATAATGGATCAGTAGGATTCAATTGTCGACTAGGATACTATGTAAGCCTAAAAGATGAATTTGCCAAAATTTCCTATCCCTTAAGATAAAAATGCTGAGGGTGGACATGAAAAGAAGAGGATACCCATTGAGGATGTTTTGGAAAATAATTTACTAATGAGAAGATACTGTAGATCCAAAAATTAAGGTGACAATGATAGAGGCAGAAAAATTTAAAAGTCATACTCCTATGCAAAAAATCCAAGGATAAAATCTAATCCTCAAAAGATAAAAATTGATAGGTCTTGGATGTCTAGCTTTTTCGATTCCATAAAAAATCAATAAGAAAAAGGTAATGAAAATTTATGAAAATGGTAAAATTATCATTAAATCTCAATTATTAAGAAGCATAAGTACAACATCAGAACGAGGAGAAAAGTCTTCCTTAGTTAAAGAAGAGCTTAAAGAAGATGGTATAATTAGTATGACCAGTGAAATGAGTAGAATGAGTTTTGAATTTATAAAACACAATGTAGACCGAAGTATGACTCTAGATGGAAAAGTCATTGGGTACAAAACAAGAACCATTAGTGAGTCAACCTACTAGGATGAATTAGTTAATAATATGAATGTGGAGATATGCTATGTAGTGACGAACACAAATCCTAATAGCATCTATTTCCCACTAAATTGTTTGCCTATATAGATAGTGATTGTTCTGTCATTTTGAAAAAAGATCTTTATTTCTAGAATTATGTGAAAAAACCAAGAATCCTTTATGAGAAAGGATAGCTAACAATAGCATAATGAGCCATAACGAAGCCATAGAAGGGTTATCCACAGAAATAAAAGGTGTCTAATGCATTATACCAGCTTTATAGCTACTAACCAATCCTCTAATGATATGATTATTGGAAACAATTTTTAGAGACAATATTTTGCATGCACATAGACCATAAATGAAATAATATTTACATTTAATGGTCACTCAATTCTTATTAATTAATTAAGGATTATACTCATTAGAAGATTAAGTTTACATGCTGCCAGCAGGGTAAGAAATTCGTGGTTGCACAACGTGAAATAACACTAACAATCTCACTACCCGAGTTATCTATTAAAGAGCATATTACTATACAACAAGAGCAATTATACAAAGAGCTCTACTTTAATAGTCACTTAAAATTGTGGGATAAAGATAAGACATTTGCAAAAATTACTTTGTTAGATTCCAACACTATTATCCGAGCTAAACAAATGGTGTATACACACTAGGGTATCCAAGAATTTGATAAGCAAATCAAAGAGCAATTAGACAAAGAGTTAATCAGAAACAGTAAATGTTCTCACACTAGTCCCATTTTTATGGTAAGAAATCATGCTAAAGAGAAAAGGAAAAAAGATAGAATGGTAGTCAATTACAAAATGTTTAATGATAATACTCTCTTTGATTATTATTATATTCCTACCAAAACAGTTCTTTTAATAGAATTCAAAAAGCCTCCTGTTTCTCAAAATGAATTGCAAGAGCGGATACTGACAGATAAAAATAGATAAAGAAAGCATTCTTTTAACTTCTTTTAGCTTCTCTCAAGGACATTATGAATGGATAGTAATGCCATTTGATCTTAGAAATACACCTGACATATTTTTAAAAAAATGAATAACATCTTCGAAGATGCTACTCACTATTGTTTAGTTTACATTAATGATATCTTTGTCTTTTATAAGATCATAGAATAGCACAAAGATGATACCGAGCTGTCACTCAAAGATGTGTTGATCATGACATTATTCTTCGTAAGAACAAGTACATTTATGCGAAATAAGAACTTGAGTTTTTAAGTCTGGAGATAAAATCTAGACAAATCATCCTACAAAAGTATATTTTAGATAAAATAGAAAATTTTCCCAAAAAGATTAAAGATAGGAAGCAATTAGAAAGGTTTCTTGAATGTTTTACCTATACTTCAAATTTCATTAAAGATTCAGCCAAATTGAGAAAACCATTATAGCAGAAACCTCAGAAAGAAGTAAGTTGGACGTGAACCCCTTACGATTCAAAGATTGTTTAAAACTTCAAAAAGATGTGCAAAAATCTTCTTGTTCTTAATTTATCTAATGAAGAAGATGATTTAATTCTTGAGACAGACGCTAGTAATGAGCATTGGAGTACATTACTCAAAATCAAAGAAGGAGAAGAACTCCGCAAATATTGTAGTGGAAGTGTTAATAAAGTAGAATACAACTATCCTACGATGGAAAAGAAATCCTTGCAACCATAAGGGAAATTAAGAAGTTCTTAATCTGTTTACCCCCAAAACTTTTTCTTATTTGAACTGATTGTAAGGGCATACTCGATTTTGTGAAAAAGAATTGGTGGGCAGAGGAGATCCTGTGTTGGAAATTATGGTTTAACTAGTTTTCTTTCTCTATTGAACATATACTAGGATAAAAGAATTCTCTGGCAGATAGCTTAAATCGTGAATTCGCCAATGGTGATCATCACAGTAGAACTTCTATCAGAAAAAGAGGAGATTTAAAATGAAATGTCGTTACTATTAAAATGAGTTTCTTCTTCTAGTAGAATCTTTATGGATATTTTAGAATTTCACACAAAAAGTAGATCACGTTGCTTTGTTCTACTGTGTTCTTCTTATCTAATAGTACAAAGATTTAGCCTTTTAGTATTACAAATAAATTAGCTAAGACGTCCTTATAATATTCAAGAAAAAATGAATCCCTATGTCCGAGAAGAATGGTTCAACGAATGGTATACAATCTGCATTGACTATTACCATAATTATTCCTATGATATTTGCAGTCATGAGCTCTGTGATCTTCTTTCCTGACAAATCTGAAGTTGATATTGTTAGTCTCCTAGCAAATTCAATCTCTTTGGATGATCCAATCATGAAAGCCCGAGAATATGGAATGATAGTTTACCTTATGGAAATCCCAGATTCAAAGCACCCATTCTTCTCAAGACTAGCTAAGATTCAACAGTGCATGTTTAAAAGGATCTGTTAGATTCTCACATCTCTTGATGGTCCAACAAAAGTTCCACATTAGAGAAGCCTGTATGTTGAAGTGCATTGCGTAGTAGTTGAGTAAGAGCACCAGCAGCGTAGCAATACGTGGGGCATGGGTGGGCCCGTGTGTCACACGCGTGTCGAGGGGCCTATCGCAGCGTGGAACACGGGGCAGGTACATGCGTGGCAAACCGATCAGGCGTGCTGCCCCGCGTTCTAATTTTTTTTGTCGGCAAGCTGGGCAAAATGCGGCGTTTGGTCTCGGCTTGCCAAATGGAGTGACGAGTTTTGATGGAAAATTAAAAAAAAGGGAAAAGGCTGAACGAGCGTGTGGGCTTCGAGAAGTGGGCCAAAATGGCCGTTGGACCTGGGGTTTGATGTCCAACGGCTATTTGGCCGAAATAAATTTTTTTTTTTGGTGGAATTTTTGCTCTATAAAATGCATCCAAAAATTGTGTAAAAATTTATCTACCTTGCACTCTCAGTCTCACTCTCAAATCTGATTTTGGAATTGGTGTTGTAATTTTGAGTTTTATGAAATTTGGAAGAAATTCAAGTTGCAAGAGGTACAAATTTAGGTAAGTAATCATATTTGTTATGTAATCAGTTTTAGTTTGTATAAATAATTTTAGTTTGATATTGCAATATTTTCTTTTGTGGATTTTGTAGACATATTTTGGAGTTTTCCATTAAGTTGAAGACTAAAGTGAAGTGAAGGCAATTGTAAGTAATTCAAAGTTTTTGTTATTGTTATGTTGAAATTGTTAAACAAATTTTTGAACGGGTAGAAAGTGAAATGTGAGTATATTAGGAATTTATGAAATTGGAACTTAAAATATTCGAATTTAAATGATAGTAAGTAATATTTGTTGTTATTTTGTAAAAGTTGTTAGAAATATTTGTTACTTACAATTTATTAAATGCTTGATTTTGGAAATTAATTTTGTTATTGTTTACAATATGATAGAAATTGAACGTGTGAATGTTTTCTTGTTTAAAGAAACAAAAAAATGATAGGGTAAGAAATATGTAATCACTTGATGAGGAAAAATAATTTTGTTTGTTCTATTTAAAAATATGTTACAAATCAAGTGTGTGCTATTTTTAAAAAAATGAATATTTGGTTGGTAAGAAATATGTAAGAATATGTTAAAATATGAAATAGTTCAATATGTACTTAAAGTTAGTATGTTTAGAAATTGGAATTTAAATATGTGTTAGTTAGAATTTAAATGCATGATTACAAAATTTAATATCTTTTGTTCTTCTTTACAACGTGATAGAAAATAAGTGTGTAAATGGTGTTTTTTAAAAAAAGAAATGTTGGTAGGGTAACAATTGAAATATTTATTACTTACAATTTATTAAATGCTTGATTGTAGAAATTAATTTTGTTGTTGTTTACAATATGTTAGAAATTGAATGTGGGAATGCTTTATTTTTTAAAGAAACAAAAAATGGTAAGGTAAGAAATATGTAATCACTTGATGACAAAGAATAATTTTGTTTGTTCTATTTAAAAATGTGTTACAAATCAAGTGTGTGCTATTTTTAAAAAAAGAATATTCGGTCGGTAAGAAATATGTAAGAATATGTTAGAATTTGAAGTAGTTCAATATGTGCTTAAAGTTGGTATGTTTAGAAATTAGAATTTAAATATATGTTAGTTAGAATTTAAATGCATGATTACAAAATTTAACTTTTTTTGTTCTTCTTCACAACATGATAGAAAATAAGTGTGCAAATGTTTTTTTTTTAAAATAAAAAAATTATTGGTAGGGCAACAATTAAAATATTTGTTACTTATAATTTATTCAATGATAGGGTAAGAAATATGTAAGAAAATTTGGTGTGATTAAATTGTAATTGAAATGTTCAAAAATTAATGTGATTTGTTATCTTTGAAAATATGTTAGAAATTGTGAGTCTGATTAGAAATGTGTAAAAGTAAGCATGTTTGGAAATTACAATTGAAATGTTTAAAAATTAATGGGGTTTGATATCTTTGAAAATATGTTAGAAATTATGTGTGTGATTAGAAATGTGTAAAAGTAAGCATGTTTGGAAATTACAATTGAAATGTTTACAAATCAGAATTTAAATATTTTATGGTGTTTTGTGAAATATGTGAGAAATTAAGTGTGTGAATGTTTTTTTTTTTTTTTTTAAAGTTGGTAGGTGTTCACTTTAAAATGGATCCTATTCAACAACAATATTTCATGAACTTACTTACTGGGGTTAATTCGCAATGGGATCCTGCGAACAACATGAACATTGTCTCGAACCCTCCTAATTGGCAATACCATCCACAATACCCTCAACAATACCCACATATGCAATATCTTCAACCACCACCAAACTTTCCTCTTCAAGACCAGAATATCTCCATAATTCCAAATTTTAACTACGATTCAATCCCCCCTCCTTATCAGCTACCCCCACCTAATAATACGACCTTATTAACACCTCGTCCTCCACCCAACCCCACCCATAATGAAAGTGTGGGTGTGACTTCCAAGTGGACATTGGAAGAAGATCGCCGCTTGGTCACATTATGGATCAATGTCAGCACCAACCCCCTTATTGGGGCTGACCAAAAGAAAATGGGGTTTTAGACAAAGATCGCAAGTGCCTACAACCAGCACGCTCCCGATGGAGCTACAAAATGATTGGCGAAAGTTTACAATGCTCATTGGAACTGAGCAGCTCCACTTGTGTCCAAGTGGACCACTTGTGTGGGCCAAGCTTATCGGGCGAACCCAAGTGGGGCGAATGAAGACGATGTTATGCAGAAAGCCTAAGATCTATACGTTGATATGGTGGGCGAACTGTTCGACTTGATGCATTGGTGGGTGCTACTGAAGGACCAATCGAAATGGGAGGTCAACTGCGATCAATCTGCAGATGTCGCCACTAAACACTTGAGGATCAATGAGGTGGGCGGGTACTCTGAGAGTGAGACATCCGGCTCACCCAGTAGCGCCGGCACACCAACAACTCCTGCTGGTGAAGAAACATCAATAGAGGAAATTGGTGGGCTGATCCGCCCCATAGGAAGAAAAGCCGCCAAAAGAAAGACGAAAGAGAGAGCGTATGACTTGGTGCTTGATGTTGTCACCAAGGAGCTATCCACCTTGGGGACAACAAATGTGAAGAACAGTACCATGTGGAAAAGACATGTCATCGCCCAAGAGAAGAAGGCGGAGGCCGCCAAGGTGAAGGCAGAGGCAGCTAAGAGAGCTGTTGAACTAAGAGACTCTCATCAGCGCCTGGAGCGGATGAAGTATGAGGATAAGATATTGAGAATGGACATTGCTAAGATGTGCCTGGAGGATCAAGTGCGATATGGTCCACTTCAGGAAGAAATTAGGAGCCGGTACCGCCAAAGATCATCCTCATCTAATGCTAACCCTTCTTTAGATTGACACCCATGTCTTAGAAATAATATGTTATTTATCTTGTGCTTTTGTTGTTCTTTCTTTTCGAAAGTGCTTGTTGTAATTTAACCACTTTATGTTGTGGAATGACATGTTTAATTTTATCTTCAGGAGTCCAACTTTAATTTCGCATCATAATGTTAGATTTAATATGTTGGATTTTAGCTACGATGTTTAATTTAATTTCAATGGGTTCAATTTTAATATGTTCAATTTTAACTACGATGCTCTCTTACTTTGCTTTATTAATTTGTAAATTTTCCTAAAATATTTGCAAACTTCTGTCACAGGTACTACAAAATGAGTCACTCATCTTCTTCATCTTCCTCAAAATCAACAGATGGTCTCAGCTTCATACTAGAGTCATCCTCTTCTAGTGACGACTCACCGATACTTGAAATCATACTCAAGAATGAATCTCAGGTGAAGGCATTTGAGCTAGCTCTGAAACTTAGACAACATGGTAGAGCTTCATCATTCAAACGACCAAGAAAGAAGAAAAGATTTATTTGGAGGGATTGGGAAGATGCACATGATCGCCTCCACAGAGACTACTTTGCAGATGACTCCATCTACAACGAAAGCCACTTTCGGCGTAGATTTTAGATGCGAAAACACTTGTTCCTCCGCATTGTGGACGCCCTCAGTAGTCGATTTGAATACTTCCAGATGAGGTACGATGGTGTTGGTAGGCGTGGATTGTCGCCGCTCACCAAGTGCACCGCAGTGATGCGTATGATCACCTACGGGATATCGGCAGATTGGGTCGATGAGTACTTGAAGATTGGAGAAAGCACGACTATAGAGTGCATGAAAAACTTTGCTGCCAGTGTCATTCAAGTGTTTTTGGGACGACTATTTGAGAAAACTAACACAAGCTGATGTTGATTCACTATTGCAAGTTGTCGAGGCCTGTGATTTCCCCGGCATGTTAGGGAGTATAGATTGTATGCATTGGGAGTGGAAGAACTGTCCATCGGCTTGGAAAGAAATGTTCGCAAAAGGGTTTTACACAGTCTTCACCTTGATTCTTAAAGCCGTTGCTTCATATGACCTTTGGATATGGCACGCCTTCTTTGGGTGCCCGGGTAGCCTCAACAACTTAAATGTTCTTCACCGATCAGATGTTTTCCAAGAGGTGTATGAGGGTCGGGCTCCAAAATGTGAGTACGTCGTGAATGCTCGCGAGTACAATATTGGATATTTTTTGTCCGACGGTATTTATCCAAAATGGGTAACATTCGTGAAGACTATCCCTCTTCCCTAAGGACCTAAGGCAAGATTG